>APFE031405395.1:0-22231 GCA_000404065.3 Pinus taeda | reverse complement strand
TTATCTTTCCCGTTTCCTTGACATACCTCTTAAACAAACTTCCTTTCCTCCATAGAAAAAATTAATGAAAAGTTCTTGAAAATTAAAAGCTAATTGTACCCATGGATTGTCAGCCAATTGGACTCCTAATACAACATCAGCACCTCCATTGGAATGGAGGCATTGGGCTAGTTCAATACAATATTCTCCATGGATAGCTTGATATTATGGCACTTTCCAGAGCAATTTATTGTTCCTCCATTTGCAACCATCACTTGACACTCTGGTGCTGGATATAAGAAGCAATTCAATTCTTTTGCTACCTTACAATGAATAAAATTGTGGTACTTTCTGAATCAATCAACACTATTACCTTTTTCTTCTTGATTTTTCCTTCTATCTTGATGGTTTGAGGAGTGGTAATTCCCGCCAATGCATTACAAGATATGGTCAGATTCATTTGGTCTTCATCTAGGCTTGGTTTCTGGAGTATATCCTCTTCTTTTGACATTTCTTTGCTCCTTTTCTTCTTCCTCTTCACAATCTATGTAGAATAATTTCTTCTCAGCACACTTATGACCTTTAGTAGATTTGCTATCACAACTGTAACAAAGCCCTTTTGCTCTTTTTTCTTCCAATTGTTGTGGTGTCAACCTTATAGGTTGTGGAAGACTAGCAGCAACACCACTTCTGTCTTTATAGGTGTGAGTGGTATGCTTCCTGGTTTCCATAATTTTGCTTTCCATTTTTCTTGCTAACCTGAATGCCTTCTCTAATGAATCAGGTTCCCAAAGGCGAACATCATGTTGGATATTATCCTTTAAAGTCCCTATGAACACATCACTCCTATGCTCCTCTGGAATATTTTTTACCCTTATGTTCAATTTTTGGAACTCCTCAATGTGCTCCATTATTGAACCCTTTTGTTTGAGACTATCAATTGGCTAAAAAAAGTGTTGCTTTTTGTATCCTCATAATGTGCCATCAATTCTTCCGTAAAAACTACCCAAGTGATAAATTGTTTACGAGAGCAAAGCCATTGATACCATACAAACGGATTTGGTTCCAAATATAAAGTTTCCATACGTACCTTTTGTGTGTTTTGCACATTATTGAGATCGAAAAATTGCTCCATCTGTAATATCCATGTTGCGGGATCCTTGCCATCAAACTTCCTCATATCGATTTTTGGAATATGGTGGGTCTTCGATCCAACATTAGAGTCTATGAAATAATGATTAACATTTCTTTTTTTCGCATCATGAGTTTCCTTTACTACCCTTTCACCATTAGTAAGTATTTCTTGTAGAAAATTTGTCAAATCTCTCTTCAAATCTATCTTCAAATCATCAATCTTAGCTTCCATGCCCTTTATCTTAGATTCCATGGCATTTATCTTAGCTTCTGTTAGCTTTTGTGAGAGTGAAATTTGTTGCACTTGGCCTTGTAATTTTGATATATCATGTAGCATTTCTTCCTCTGCTTCATGATTCATGATAGATCTTTTGCGTTACTTACTAGGTGTTTGCATTTTCTTTCCTCGGGGCATCAATTACCGATAATAATGCTCTACTATGCCCTTTGAATTCCTTCAGAATAATTTTTCAAACCAAGCTTAAGGAAAAAATTTAAAAAAATCTACACACCTTTTTTCACTTTGTAGGAGCTCGATATTTCCTCTGATGTATCTATGTAATTTCAGATCATCAAGTTCTAAAATTGTGAGCTGCAATAGCCCTCTATGTCCTCTTTCCAATGCCACCAGTTTGATCCCAATTGGATTCTCCAAGGAAGAGTTATGCCAAATCTCCCACAGTGACCCGATTATAGACAAGTTCAGTAGAGCGAACTTGTACAATGTACCACGTGTTCTTGTTTCAATCTTTGGCTCTGAAAAATATATACAAGAAACGATAGTCCATCCCCTTTTTGTACCTTCTTATGCAATTTCAATCTGATGGTTAGAGAGAAAGTTATGATGATTTTCCCCAGGTCACTTGTTTGGAATATAATTCAGGAGTCTACAAAAAGACCAACTTCCTCAGATCATATCTCTGCAAAAATAGTGCAGAAAGCTCTAAATTAGGATCCGAGGTTCAATGTGATTTCGTCTCAAATGGGTTTTTGTTTTCTTCTGAAACATCACAGAAAAAAGATATAGCAAAAATGCCATGATTACCTATTTGGAGTAGCGAAACCTAGAATCCAAAGCTCTAATACCAAATGTTATGAAACCAACTCACAAAAAGATAGAAAAGATAGATCAATGCCTTAGAATTCAACCTCTTCGAGGGGGCAAACTCCTTTACATTACACAAATGAATGATTCTTTGATGATTCAAATGACAAAACCTCATTTCTATATATAGGAGTCTAAGGAGTCAAAATATAACCCAGCAGACCTAACAATAATAATATAAAGGCACAAAAATTACAATAGAGGGATTCTATGGGGCACAATAATAACAAAATGGGGACAATAGGGGCACAACAATATTAATAAGGGATACAAATACAATAGTAATGGGGTAATCACTAGTATTATAGGGAACTAAGAGATTATTTAATAATCATCATTCAAAGTTTCCCAACCCTTTCACCTAACAAATATCCAAACTATGCATGTGATTTGCATGCCTATCCCAATGACATTTTATTTATTTCATAGCTACAACTCCATAGGGATAGCATACCTAAGTTTTATATTTGAACTCATAATTTTCTAACTTAGTCAAATAATCTATCATATCCTAGTGTTGTAAGTTAAATTTATTTGCATTCCTTTCTTATAAATCTAATTCCTCTAAATTGGTCCACATCTATTTGCTGGAAGTAGATGATTCAAAGGAAGTAACCAACATCATTAAAAGATAAAATTATGTGCCATAATTAACTAAACAATCTACATGCTAAAAAATATATTGGTTTGTTCACACAAAATATCATGGTAGCTTTTTTATTGACAACCTTTACCACAACTAGACAACAATATTATCATCAATACAATTGTGCATACCATGAAATGCAAGAGTACATTAAATTCATGCAATTAAACATCACAATAGTTATTTTTACAAGAATTTAAATATTCTTTATGTAGAAAAATTATCACAATAATCAACTGAAATAACTTGGAAATAATGATTTACCTCCCAGCCATGAACCTTCTCTTATGGGTCTTCCTCGTGCTGAGATCTGCCTTTCCCCAGAATGAAAAATGCCTAATTTTTCTGGTAAAGACATTCTTATGACTCACTTCCCTTAGCATACTTTCCATAACGACATCCCATTTTTTTGTGTTTCGCCAATCCCCATACCTTGTAATTTTCCTTTTTATTTTTTTCTTAAAAAAAATATTTTCTTCCTTTAAAGCTATTATTTTCAACTAAGATGCTTTATTCACCCATTCCCAGTGTCGTTTCCCCAACACTAGGTGATTTATTATATTTTACTCTCCCCGTCTAATCAATCACATGCATTCGCTCCTATGGATTTTAGGAGTAGTTTGGGAAAGTTTTATTTCCATCCTATCCCTCCACATTAGATTTCAGATTAGAATAATGATCTCAGTAATTCACTTCTTCTTTTCCAAGTTAATTATCCAAGCCAATATTTTTAATATTATTAAAATTGATTAATTACATCATCATAGTCATTCCAAAAAATTAATTATGCCTTCCATGCCATTACTAAAAATAGTTCAACTACTAAAAGAGTATTCACAGGAACATGGGGGGTATTACATCTTTCCCTCTAAAAAAAGGAACATCATCCTCGGTGTTTATTATTCTACCACTTCATTTTCGAACAAAATTGGATAAGTTTCTTTCATGCTATTTTAGAGTTCCAAAGTGGACTCCTCGGGTGTAGAGTGCCATCACTGCTCTTTATCTCGAGTAATGAATTGATTCTAGAGCACAATCTCTTTTTGATCCAATAAATGGAGTGGCTCCTGTAGAAAGTCTGTCTCAGGTTTGTTGGGGAAATTATATGAATGATATATCACCACAATATTGAATTATCAACAAGGGAGTCATAATCAGTATAGATGATGCATTATATGTGCCAATAACAGGTAAGTTCCTATGTATAATGAATATAGCCTAAATAAGAATTACTTCAAAACTAATACTTCACTCCACAAATTTTAATCTAACTTCATCACACAATCTAAAAATCATAAAGAAAAACTCATAAATAAAATCTTAACAAGAATATGAGCTAAATGTTCTTGCTAAGATAACAAGTCTATCCATTTATAAGCTCATGAAATAGAAATATGGATCTAAATCTGTTTTCTTGTACCAACTCATCTCAATCACTACACTAGAATCAATTCACTACATTCAAACATTAAACAAAGCACCCAAGATTAGTCCTGAAAGAAACTCTGCATTCTAGTACAGGAAATGTATGACAAGAGTCTTCACTAACAACCCATGTAGCTTAATGGTGATATATGTGATATTATCTCCCTTGTTCTTTAAAATAGAAATCAACAATTAAATATGTAGCTTAAGAAAATATAATTTGTATCCACAAAAACCAAGGAATTGTCATTCAGAAATTACTTGCATAAAACAAGACTAGAATTACATCAAACTTTAAAACACTTCTAAAATATATAATAACTATAATAAGAACTTTCCTTGATGGCTTTGGTGGGCCCTTATTGAGCTACCAAGGAAATATTAAAGAACTTATAGAGCTAAATAATTCACCAACACATCGAATTCATCAATTTCTACTCATATAATTGATTTCAAAGAAATATTACAAAATCAAGTCGCCACCATAATAGTAATGTTAAAACCTTGTCTTGCTCATTATCTAACTCTTACTAGCTATAGTTGGCTAACTAAATGACTAACTGTTGTTATCTACGAGACATCTCTTATAGAAGAATGGTCATTACATTCAATGTTAAAATATAAGATCAAATCATTAGAAAAAAAATAGTTCACTTTCTTTACATTTTCACTTGAATGACATGCATTGCATGAGTGATGAAGAATATCTTCAATTTTTCATAAAACATTAATCTGTTGGCCATTAGTTCTCTTAGTCTCATTGAATTCCATCTGCTCAATCACTAATCTTAGAAGATAGTCTGGTACCATAATCATAGGTGGTGGAAAGATGGGTACGAGAATCACGCAAGTACTGGAACACAAGTACCAAAATCACATAGCTGCTCTAAAACGGGTACCAGAATCACGTAGATGTTGCTTTTGGTGCTAGATTTGTGCATAAGTATGGTGAACACAGACAGTGTGGACAAAAACAAATGCATCTGATCATTAAATACACGAAACTTGAATGAGAACCCGAATACCAGATTTCTAATATTGGTACCAGACGAGTAGGAGCATCGATACTGGATAACTGCACTAGTACTAGATGAATAAGAGCATGACTAACAGATCAATACACTGGTACCATATGGGTAGAATAATGGTCTAAACATCTATTTCTGCCAATCCAATTAATTAGAGACTAGAAAGGATCAATAATTTTCTTTATACTACAAGAGAACATAAAAACCATGCTTTAAAATATAAATTACCTCATATATACAAAATGATGCTAAAAGGCATGTTTTTTGGATAAGGATGGAAAATGGTGGGTAGATTTTGAGGTAAATTAGGTAAAAAATAGAGGATAGTATGGGATATGAAAGGCATAATAAAGGAGACCGAACATTTCCCCCATGCCTAACTCATTGCATGTCCTCATGTAAAAAGTGTTGAACTATTCTTTAAAATTTCAAAAATGGTACCTTCATATAGCTCTTTGTTAATATCTACACCCTTGAAGTATTTTTCCCCTACAACAATTAATCCTATAGCCTCTGCTATAATATCTTCTGTTATTTCTAACTATAGACCTCCTAGTTGAGCATATTATCCATCATAACTTTTCTTTGCAGAATTGATACTCCTTTGTTTCTTGATAAAGATGGAACACTAGTTCATGTCGATCTACCCCATGTCATCTTTGGGAAGAACTCTTGGAAAATTTCTAGGGATGGAGCTTAGAAAAAGTTGAGTACCAAAAATACCAGAGTACCAAAAGTTGGGTTATGGAAATAATACCAAGAAACTAGCTCTGGATGCATGAGTGGAATGAAGGTCGAATGTTATGCAAGAGATAAATTATGCTCATATTGATGGCAAAGCCATCCAGAAGATCATTTCTAATTTGAAAGGATATGGTAATGGTCAAATGGTTTCCATAACTACTAGGTGAGTGCATCAAGGATGATGGCAAAAAGACGTATGCGGGGCTTATTTACATGTTCATCTCCATTAATAATGTCAAATTTCATTCAACTGTAAGTTAGACACGATGAAGAGAACGTGGTTAATTGGGCTAGTACATGAGTACAAGACGGTTAATGCCATCGTTCTGTTAATCATTCATCATAATAATTCAGTTTATGGTTATGGGGTAGTGGTAAAATTATTATTTAAACAACTCACAGAGGTAGAATCATTATCATGATACATTCAACATATAACACATTTTCTCGAATTATTATTGGAATCCATCCAATCACACCTATGATTATCCCATTTGATCATATGATGAAAAGGAATTTTTTTCTTAGAAAAATAGGGGAATAAAGGTGAGTACTTTAAGATTAGGATAGGGGTTTAACAACTTATGGTAATAAAATTTTATGAGGGTAATTATATATTCATCACATCATTAATATGAATCTTAATAGCAGAAAATACAATACTGACCTGATACCTCATCAACACATGAAATATTTTTAGTACCGGATGAAAATGTTTTGCAATACTCGATGCACACAAGAAACTTCTTTCTAGTACGAAATGTAATTTTAATAAGATTCTCTAATGCATATTCGTAAAATTCAAATGCTATAGGTTACTCCTTGTATCTTACAATGTTCTGAAGGTTGAGCTAGAGTAGCTGCTAGTGATTATTGATGCTTCTTGTGAATTTGTTCTTCTGAAAAAGCTACGAACAACACGCTGGTACTAGAAATTTGAAATTGCAGTGAAAGTGTCAGAAAATGAGGCAAAGTAAGGTTGTAGGTCCTAAATGATCTAGAAGATCTGGAGTTGATGAGTGTCAATCTGATAAGATGAAATTTCCCAACAACCACTCCCCCATGACTAAGGTTTTGCACGTTCTCATGCAAGCAAGGTGAGGCATTGAAGAACTGAGGAGGGTTGCTGAGATAACGTAGTACAAAGGACCCTAAAAACAAAACAATGGAGCTAATGAGATGAATAATGAGAAAAAACAGTTCATCTCATATTTATCAAAATGTTGCTAAATTAACATCAAGCGTAAAAGAAATTTGAAATCACTCATTATATAAGATTTCAACAATATTTAACAGTTTTATGCTAAACACAAGAAACCTTTTCTAAATTTAAGGGGTTGTCCTTCCTTGTAGGTAGTAGGCTTTTTATGATCATGACAAATGATGAACCAATGAAAACATAGTTATTACTAACCAAATACCAAAGCCTTATAGTCATCCAAGTATTATGGATAAGCTTTGTAGTTCAGTTTTATTAGTTCTTTGTGATCATAGGTCTCATTTCGAAGGCAATTAAATATTAGATATAGTAGGAAAAGCTAATGATAGAGGACTTAATTTAACTTAAGGCCATTCTTCAACAACAAATTTATGGAGTTGGTTTTTACCCTTGACTTCATCAACACATGCTTCCTTTTTATTGTAACACTATAGAGTAACCATCATACGTGTAGACAAAAGTCTTGTTTTGGTTGACACTTCTTTAGGAATAATGACACATTTCCCGTGAGTGTCCATAGCCCCGATGGGTTTTCCTAGTGGTATCACAAGTTAATACCTGATACCAACAAGTGTCCATAGCCTCGATGGGTTAACCTCTTAAAACTATTTTACACTAAAGGCTCTAGTCCCATGTTTCATACCATTTTAGGTTTAGCTTATGAAAATTTCTTTTGCAATTGGTAGATGGGCAAGTAGCTTCATAAATCCCCTCAAAGGAATAGGATGATACCTTTCAGAGTGACTTATATTACCTACATAATATCTTCGACACATAATGTATTTACAGGTACTCAAAGGACATAGCATGAATAAGCCATTTTTAATGTGAGATAGATGAGGCTAAACAAAGAATAACCAAAAGACACCTAAAGACCTGCTAATCATAGTTTTCATGAATTCTTCTACTTTTATGTAGTGCTCCACTCTGAGAAAATACTTCATTAACTCTCTTTCAAGGCTTAATAAAGATGCCCAAATATAGTGATTTGGTGTTATGGTTATAGTATTCAAGTTTCGTTTTCATAGGTATCATTGTATGGACCTCTTGACTCTGTTTTAATCCCCTTTGTGTACATTAGTAACTATATTTTGAGCAATTGTTTTATATTCATAATCATAAATCTGTATGAATAATAAAAATGAAATTCAAAAATAGAAATAGAAACTATGAATAGTTTGGAATTATCCTTCAATTCAAATGTTATGAAAATGGTTGCTTATATCATATTTGTGAAATAGTGGTCTCAAAACAGATGAATCATGAATTCATCTTTTTTAATAACTTAAGGAAAAAAGAAATATGTCATAAAATACTCCCTTAAGTGTTCCATCCTATTGATGAAGATGTCTTTGCCACATTTGAAAATATTCTTCGAATATTTAATCATTACAACTTAACAAGATCCTTGAATCCTACTGCATCTTTGCAAAATAGCAAATTGGTACCAGAATTCCCGATATTAGTTAGATAAAACACAGTACTAAACAATTGGTAGGAAATACTGGATGATGTTTCTATGCAATCATTTCTAGCTTTACCTACAATTCCAAACATAATGGTCATAGATTTATTTATTAAAAAGAAAAAATAGAAGCAAATCTAACTAAAAACAAGCTATATGTGGGAAAGAAAAGTAATAATTTAACCATGTTGCAGTTCAAAATCAGACTATGTGGAAATTCTCATCAAAATAATATGCAACTGAAAGAGACCCTAATAGAAATATGCAATGGGAACATATATCTCCCATTTTTGACTAAGTACTTTTCAGCTATTAACATCCTTATTGAAATTAAATCAAAAATATATTTCACTCTATGTTATAACTAAACTAACTACTATATGCATAATTTATTTATTTACTTATTACCCTGCTCTACTTGAGAAAAAGAAATTCCCCTCCTCAAGTATAGGTGTATTTCCAATGTAAAAATTTGCGTAAAAGGTGAAAAAATGAATTCATACTCAAGTTTAAAATATAATATTCAATGCATACTTGAGTATCAAGAGCCAATTTTCTTAATGATGATATCAAGAGATAAGGAAGAATGAAGGAGTGGTATGGCCTTATAGTTTCTTGAAACCAATTTTCAATAAAATGAAAATGCACTTTTACCTTGTTATTTGTATCATTTGGCATATCTTCCATTACCATGCCATGCAAATCTTCTATTACGAGATGAAAATCTACTTGTGTGCTTAGAGGATCTGTAGATACGCATGTCAAAAATTCTTCAATCTTAGGTTCTAATGATTTCTCTCCATTGGATGTGGTACATGATTCTTTAATTTCTTAAAAAATATGGCAATGGTGAAGATATTCCTGTGGATTTGGTTCATGGATTTATTGTTCCTCTATCACTTTTGGAGAGGTAGATATGTTCTTGACTGGTGTTAATATTTTTTCTTCCTGAGAAGAAAATATCCCACCTATGGCTAGTATTTGAGAGACTTCTCCAAAGATATTGATCATCCTTGCATACTTCATTTTTTATTGCTAATCATTGTCATGAACATGGTTTAGCGTATAGATTTCTTATTAAAAAACCTAAATAAATAAGAATAAAACACACTTAAACAAATGCAAGAAAACCAATCATGTACTTGAAGTGCCACTTTGCTACTAGGATCGTGTTGTCACCAAGTTATCTATTCACACAAGTTAAGCTTCTCTTATTTTCATGAATTGATCTAAAGGAAAGAAAACTTACAAATAAAATAAAAAAATGAAGCTTTAGATCCTCCCTTTAATTCTATTCATATGAAAAAGAAACTAGAGAGTTAATTAGAGACAACAAGACTTTAGAGAAACCCCACCATAGCAGATGCATTGATCTTCAGTCATGTCTTACCATCCTCTCTCTTCCCTTGGATAATCCCCAATATCACTCAAAAACCTCAAGAAACAAATCATTACCTATTAGCATTTACAACTCCCCAACAAAAGAACCAAAAATGTTGGGGAAATTATATGAATGATATATCACCACAATATCAAATTATCAACCACGGAGTTGTAATCGATAGATTTGATGCACTATATTTGCTGATAATAGGTAAGTTCATATGTCTGATGA
This sequence comes from Pinus taeda, assembly GCA_000404065.3. Lineage (NCBI taxonomy): Eukaryota > Viridiplantae > Streptophyta > Pinopsida > Pinales > Pinaceae > Pinus > Pinus taeda. Next base: position 11,871 of record APFE031405395.1, on the reverse strand, counting down.
GTATAGCCTAAATTAGAATTACTTAAAAACTAATACTTTATTCCACAAATTTTAATCTAACATCATCACACAATTTAATGATCAAAAATCAAATCTTAACAATATTGTGAGCTAAATTCTCTTGCTTAGGTAACAAGTCTATCCATTTACAAGCTCATGAAACAAAAAGATGGATCTAACTTTGTTTTCCTATAGCATCTGATCTCAATCACTACATTAGAATCAATTCATTGAATTCAAACATTAAACAAAGTAATCGAGACTAGTCCTGAAAGAAACTTTGCATTCTAGTATAGGAAATGTACGAAAAGAGTCTTTACTAATAACATATGTAGGTGAATGGTGAGATATTTGATATTAGCTTCACTATTGTTTAAAATAACAATAAACAATTAAATATGTAGCTTAATAAAAAATAATTTGCATTCATAAAAACCAAGGAATCATCATTCAAAAATTACTTGCATAAAGAAAGACTAGAATTGCATCGAAATCTAAAACACTTCTAGACTATATAATAACTAGAATAATAACTTGCCTTGATGGCTTCGGTGGGCCCTTTCCGAGCTACCGAGGAAATCGTAAAGAACTTACAGAGCTAAAGAATTCATCAACACATTGAATTCACCAGTTTCTGGTCATATTATTGATTCCAAAGAAATATTACAAAATCAAGTCTCTAACATAACAATAAAGTTAAAACTTTGTCTTACTCACTGTCTAAATCTTACTAGATCTAGCTTGTTAACTGACTGACTAATTCCTATCATATACAGGCTTCCTCTTATAGAATAATGGACATTACATTCAATGTTAAAAGATAAGACCAAATCATTACAAGAAAATACATAGTTCACTTTATTTACATCTTTGGATACATCCTCATGGCACGCAGTGCATAAGTGATGAAGCATATCTTCGATTTGCCATAAAATGTAATGCGTTGACCAATAATTCCCTTAGTCTCATCAAATTTCATTCTCTCAATCATCATTCCTGGAATATAGGGTATGGTACTAGAATCACACATGCGCTAGAACAACGGGTACCAATATCACGCAGGTGATGGATCACATGTATGGAAATCACACAGGTGCTGGAACACGGGCATCGAAATATCACAGTTGTTGTTGTTGGTGTTGTATGGGCACATGAGTATGGTGAACCCAGGTACACGATGGATAAAAACATGAGGAACTGATTGGTATATACATGGGTACTAGATGAGAGCCCGAGTACTGGATTGCTAATGTTGGTACCAGATGAGTAGGAGCACAAGTACCATATCATTGCACTGGTACCAGATGAATATAAGCACAAGTTCCAGATCAATAGACTTGTAGAATATGAGTAGAAGCATGGTCTAAACATCTATGTTAGCCAATCCAATTAATTAGAAAGTAGAAAGGATCAATAATTCTATTTCTACTACAAGAGAACATAATATCCATGCTTTAAAATATAAATTACCTCATAGATACACAAGGAGGCTAAAAGCCATGTCTTTGGAAGAACGTAGGTAAATGGTGAGTAAATTTCGAGGTAAAGTGGGTCAAAAATAGAGGATAGTATGCAGTATGAAAGGCGTAAAAATGGACACCCAATAGAGTTCCACCTGTATCAAATTCCAGTCAACCACATGAGAAGGATCACAAACATATTTTTTTTAATAATGATACATGAAATACATTATAAACTTTAATATGACTGGGTAGAGCCAAATGATATGCCACTGGACCCACTCTATTCAAATTTTCAAATGACCCGCAGAATCATGGTTCTAATTTAGCACAATTGCTAGTATTGAGAGTATTTTCCTGAGTTTTAACCCTCAGATATACGTGATCTCCAACTTCGAACTCTTTATGTCTTCTCTTTCTATCTGCATAGTTCTTTCATTGGTCTTTAGATATTTTAATATTATGTTGAATTATTTGCATTGTTTGCTCCATTTCCTGCGAAACATCCGGCCCAAGAACTAAGCCATCCTCAGGTTGGCTCCAACTTAGTGGTGTATGGCATTTTGTATTGTAAAAAGCTTCAACAAGGCTCATTTTCATATATTTTGATAGATATTGTTGTAACAAAACTTAGCTAAATGAACAAAAGATTCAAACTTTGTGGGTCTGTCCATTACATACATTCTGAGCATGTCCTCCAAAATATTATTTGTTCTTTCAGTTTTCCCATCCATCTGAGGATGGCATACAATACTGTAGTTCAACTTAGTCCCAATGCCCCTAATCAAGGACTTCCAAAAGTTCAAGGTGAATTTTGCATCTTTGCCTGAAACTATCATAATTGGTATGCCATGAAGTTTGAAAATGTCTTTCATGAAAATGCATAGTCCCAAAGGTAGATTGTACTGGTATAAAGTGTGCCGCTTTAGTCAATTTGTGTATGACTACCATAATGGAGTCATATTGATACTTGGTTTTTGGTAACCTGGTTATAAAATCCATGGAGATCACCTCCCACATGCATTCTAGAAGAGTTAATGGATTCAGTAATCTCGTCGGATGTTGGTGCTCAATTTTTACTTGTTGAAAGTAAGAATTTTTCCAAATAAACATCTACCTCCTTCTTCATACCTGGACAAAATAATTGTTTTGTTAATGCAATTATCATTTTCTGGTATCCTGGGTGACCAGTATATGGTCTCTTATGGCTCTAATCTAGAATCATTTGTTTCAATACTACCACATTAGGAATATGCAGTCTACCTTGGTAACTAGTTAATCTTTCTGAGTTTAAATCATACCCTCGAATTTATTTTTGCTATATTTTCAGCTACATTACTTGATACTAAGGGTCTTGTTGCACAACTAGTTGCACATGTTCTTCAAAATCTATTTTCATGTTGCTTCTAGTGTTTGCTATCAAGAAATGAGCATGTCTACTTAGTGCATTAGCAATCTTGCTTTCTTTTCCTTTTATATGCTTTATTTCAATTTCAAATTAACTTAGGAAAGCTAACCACCTTGCCTATATTTCATTTAAATCAGGCTAACCAAAGAAATGCTTCAGGTTGATATGGTTAATTACATCAACAATTTTTTTCCTAGTAAACAATGCGTCCACATTTTGAAGGCGTGTATTACAAGAGTTAGTTCTAGATCACATACAACATAATTTTGTTCATGTTTTTTCAGCTTTCTTGACTCAGATGCTATGATAGCATTTTCTTGCAGTAGCACACCATCGAGTCCTTCTAAATAAGAATCCATGCACAGAGTAAATTCCTTATTTGTATGTGATATTTTTAAAATGTGACTGGTTGTAAAATATTGTTTCAATTTGTCAAAACCCTCTCGACATTTGTATATCCACTCAAATTTTACTCCCTTCTCTTGTAGGGAGGTAATAGGATAAGATCATTTTGAAAATCCCTCCACAAATATTTGATCATTCCCAATAATTCCCATGAAAGAGTGAACTGCTCATACATAGTTTGGTATAGGCCAATTCATAATGGATTTAACTTTCTCAAGGTCCACTACCAACCCATCTTTGGAAATAATATGTCCCAAGTACTAAATTCTGGGTTTTTAAAACTCACATTTGTTAATTTTCACATAAATCTAATGCTCCCTTACTATCTGTAACACGAATATGAGATGCTCCTAGTGTTCTTATTCATTTTTAGAGTAAACTACGATGTCATATATGAAATCTAACACAAATCAATCAATATACTTGTGGAATACACTATTAATTAAACACACAAAGTTTACATGTGCATTGGTGGGACCAAAAGGTAACACCATCAACTCATAATGACAATACCAAGTTCTAAAGGTTGTTTTGTGAATATCTTTGCCTTTTATGCATAACTGATGATAACCAAATCACAATTCAATCTTCGAAAAAACAGTTTCTCCCCTCACTTGGTCAAATAGATCGTCAATCTCGGGTAGGGCATATCTGTTTTTCATAGTTAATTTATTCAACTTCCTATAGTCGATGCACATTCTAGATGTTCCGTCATTTTTGTTGAAAAATAGCATAGGAGCTCCCCACAATGACACACTGGGTCTGATATAACCTTTATCTAACATCTCTTGTAGCTGCATTTTCAATTCTAATAGTTCTGGTATACTAATTCTATATAGAGCTCTAGATATAGGTATAACACCCATCACTAAGTCAATAGAGAAGTCTATGGAAATATAGGGGAGTTTTTTCGTTTTGCTTCATATATAAATGATTTAGTAAGTAGCATGGGTAGACGAAATCGATTATGTTTGTACCTAGAATGAATTAGAGAAAACCCTTTTCGACATTTCCATTTAGAAGTTAGCAAAACCTGAAATCATAAGATAGGAAGATTATACCTAAAGGAAGCTGAATAGAAATTCAACCAGATTCAGATTGGATCATTATATTCTTTGTCATCCATCTTGGTGCATTAAGAGTGGAAAAGGTCAAGGAATAAGCTCACTTGATTATTTTTACCTAGGGGACATAGTTTGGGAACATGGGGTTTGAAGCCTTACAAGAGTGTTTTGAGGCATCAAATGATGTTTTTTGGGGATAATTTTTTTCTTTAGGTATAATTCTTTTTATTATATTCTAAACACAAAAAAGTTTCCAACAACACAAGAAGCGCATCAATCAAAGTCGATATGTTAAATCTATTCCCCTTAGAAGTTGAGCTTTTCTTTTTCACGGCCATGGTTTGAGAGGATGTCATCTATGCTCCCATTATTCATGGAAAAGGGGATAGCCACATGTTTGTGATTTAAAATACTCTAGAAGAGTATATATTGTAACACTATCTAAGAGTTGGTGTAGTCAAATTTAACCACTAGTAGACTATTGGTTTATGTTATAACTCAGCCACTAGGAGGAAGAGACATTCTTTTATTTCGAGAGCATTTTGTTCCATAGCTAAGGAAGGATAGCTAAGAGAGATAGGAGGTAGAGAAAACTGAGACGATTTGTGCCCCATGAGCCACAAGTCTTACTTCTTTATACCGGCAGCCATATTTCCAGGCAGGAAAGAGAGAGAAGTAGACCCACCTTCCAACTTGATTTTCTCCTAATAGGGTTTCTGAGACCATATCTTGCCCCGCTGGAAGTTGACCTCATAAACCTTCAAGATGATGCCCCAAAGATAGTAATCATAGTAGTCACCCAAGAGACTCATGAAGGCCGAGCGTACCATTACCATATAATGGTGAAATGCACACATGTGCCTTTGAGTTTATTTTGTTGTTCTCTCTTTCTGCATAATTTCCATTTATATGCATGAAAAAATAGTTAAATCTACATATATTGAAGTTGAATTAAATTATAATAATATAAAACTTTTAGATTTATAATATAATACTATATCCTGAATTGTCGTGAATTATCTAAAATATCCATAGCAGTATATAGATCACGAACAAATAAAACCCAGACTAATATCAAGTTCTGGAAAGTTGGTTTCACAGTGAAAGAAATGGAAGTAATGAAAATGAGTTGAGAGTGAAACTAGTCTTTTTCGAACAGTAATCCTCTTCCATCGATGGATGGCTACACTAAATCAAGGTCATTAATAGTGCACTATTCAATGTCATCTGAAGGTCACGTGGTCGTTTGTGGTGTAACATTACTCCGAAATTGCCAACTGTGCAATGAGGCCTAGGACGGTTTAATGCATTAAAACCAAATCCCAAAATTAAAATTGATTTTCGTAAGATGCGACTAATTCCAATGACCGAATAAATATTACATTAATGAGCTATCGATATATAAACGAGTGATACAAAATGTTGAGTTGTGGTTCAAGTCCATTTATATAGTTAATGAACATCCAGAGGTGGAGTTGAACATGTTAATACCATATAACAAGGAGTGACAACAACGTATTGATCATTGAACGACTCACTACAAGGTAGTAACTACAAAATTATATGTTACACCACGGATATAGTGAGGTATTAATATATATGCATATCACCTTTGAAGGACTAGGAGCTCTACCAATTGAATAAAAGATGTCATTCGTTATATCAGTATAAAAGAACAAAGAGGTTAAGGGTCATGATTAATAAATATGACAGATACATAATCTTTTCATATAACTAAAAAAGACAAATATATCAATTTTGGAAAAATAAAGAGATAAATAATATAGTGTTGTAGTAGAAGAAGGATTAATGTATTTAGCCATAAAGGAAGTAATCTAGAGATAGCATAATGAATTTTAAGGGACTAATGTAAATGCGTGAAGTTATTTAGGAAAAAGAAAAAAGAAAAAGTATTTAACAGTGAATAAATTATAAGTTTTTTGTTTTTGTTTTTGTTTGTTTGTTTTTTTCTCTCAAATTTAGCTAGGTTACAATAGTAAGAGCAGTTTTAAATATTTTTTTTATAATATTTGGTTAAATATAACAATTTGTAATGCTGGGTTGTTAGAATTATGGTTTACAATATTGTGTGAACTTACATATTGGTTTTTTATCTTTAGCTTTAGTATATTATAAAGTGTTTATAGCTCCAATACTTAGGTTTGTATACACATAAATTTTTAGTTTCTCTAGTTTGTTAATCACTTATGTGTATAATATTAATATTGGTAAGTTTGATTTTAAATACTAATGTTATAGTTTATTATCTTAAATTTTTAATATATTCTTCATAGGGTTTATAATATTAATCTTAGAGTTATTTAATATTGGGTTTTTGATATTAGGATTTATAATTTGATATCATGATTTTGGAATGGTGCAAAAATGTGTCGATCACCCGATTGTGATAAAAAATATATTGGTGTGATAATCAATTTCACAATGATTTCTACAATATTACATTAAAACCAACTTTATTCAACATCTCAATGTGATCATAAGGGGAGGATATTTAATTTTAATTTTGTGGAATACATATTTAAATCCAAAATAAATTGTTTTAATTGATGTGTTACTTTACCTGTGGTACCACTGGCCAATTGTACGAGCAAATAATTTTAAAATTTTACTTACCGTAATTTACACTATTCCACAATCTAAGGGCTAATATAGCTTAAACTAGCCCCAAGATCCATTAAAATCGACAAAAGTTAGTTTTGGATAGTACCTCCAATCTCAGCCATTGTAGATTGATCTTCAGCCTATCGGTCTTCTAACGCCGCACTAATCCTCGAAATATTCCTAGCTACATCAGTCACCGTAGTTGCTTCATGTACATCTTAGATATTTTGAATTGATATATGATTATGTGGACAATCCCTCAAAAGATGTGATTCGCCACAAACCCAACATTTCAGTAGCTCCCTTTCTTTACCTCTTGTTCCCTCCTTGCTGATCAATTCCATGGATTTCGATCCCGTGTGTGATTGAGCCAATTGACTTAGATTTCCTTTGTTAAACTTTTTCACTCCTGATATTTTCCAAAAAATTTAAGACATGCAAGCTTCTATCTTTATACATTCATCCAAGTTTTATTTTTATCCTTGTTTTGCCATCGTCTAGAACCTTCATTCTAATTTGTGAACTATTCGTACTAGAGTCTAGCTTTCCTAACTGCTTCATCTGTAGTCCTCAGATTGTCAAATTCAATCTCATGCTTATACATTTTTGATAGACAGTTCAAAAGTCTTTGCACCTTGTATTTTTCCTCTCTAATATATGGCACATACTGAATTAATTTTGTGAATTTTGTCATAAACTCATCCATGGTATGTTTCATTGACCTTAGTTCATGGAATTATTTTGCACGATGGTCATAATATCCCTCCCTCAAATAACAATATTTAAATTTCTGCAAAAATCCCTCCCATGAGACTGTTCTCTCATCCAACAAATCTATAATTTTTGTTTTCTCCCACGACAAGGTGGCTTTCCCCTGTAGCTAATAAACAGGCAGTCTAGATTTAAAGTTAATTTCATATTCATACACCTGGAATTATTTGACCATATTCGAAATCCAAGATACAACATCTTCCTCCCTTTCCCTGTCAAAGGTAGGGGGTTTGATTTTCTAGAATTATCTTTGTAATTCCATCTTTTTCTTATCCTTATGGGGTTTAGAATTTGTTTTATTAGATTCTTCAACACTTCCATATTTTTTAACATTATCTCTGCCTAATTTCGTTTTGACCCTTCTGGTTCTGCATTCTTATAGCCAGATTTTTCAGTTGATTCTCTTATCATACGTTCTTAATCCTTGCTTGCCTTTAAGGTTCTTCCTTCAGATAAGCAATACAACTTGATCGCAGAATTGGTTGTCAGGAAAAACTGAGTAATACTAATTTTTTAATGTTTTTTTAAATCAGGAGTCCTCCAACCTGATGCGGACACAATGAGAATTATTTGTTAAATCATTAATGAGTTGTTGTGATCGATAAGTAATAATTTTAATATATATTTCAAGTGATTTTTAAAGGACGAAGCGCTTGTTGAAATTCTTTATAATCTCCACAATCCTAGAGTTGGGATTAGAGCCAGTGCCTTCCACTCCTAGCTCTACATACAATACCTCCCCTCCGGACATTATTAGAGATGATTTACTTTCACAATGTATCAATCTACTCTACCAATGTACCTTATATCCACAATATCATTATTTTATCAACACTTACAACATACAAATAAAAGTAAAATAAAGAATATCTATATATTTTTTCTTTGTCTATGGTGGTCCAAACTAGGCCTAGCGTTAAACTTGGGCTCTAATACCACTTGCCATGCACCTCTACTTAGCCCATTCTTTTTTTCTATGGATAATTAATGTTGGTATAATTAATTATACATTTGTTATTAAATTCCACTAGGCATTCATTATAAAAATCCTAATCCAAATGATAAGGTAATTTTGTTTTAACAAAAATATATAGGCCATAGTTGATACCCTAGGAACCTCGCATACCATGTCATCAAATTCCATGTTCACTTCTTAATTGAACCCTATATTTATTTTCACCTTTATACTATGCTATAAAAACCCTTGATAGGGGTGGCCACTTCACACCTTAACAACATATGTTCATTTTTACCCTTAATGAATTAATATTTCTAGATCCTTAGTATTATGAAATTATCAATATTGATGAGTGTCCTAATGAAATTATCAATATTGATGAGTGTCCTACCTTTCCTAAGAAGTCATATTAGTAGAGTAACATTATGCTAAATTCATGTGCCATTTAATACCATGCCCTTGATTTTTATGCTTGTCATCCTCTTGACTTCTTCTCAATTCTGGAATTGATTTTTATGGCATGTGTGGTATATGGGGAAAGTGGAAAAATTAGGCAATGACACACCAACACATACCATGTGAATGCACTGACCTGCCTATACTTCTACACAAATGGTGGGATTGTGGGTTTGTGAAACAAACAAAGGAAGGTTGTCCCCTTAACCCTAATGCCAAATCCACATTGTATTCCTTTGCCTCTGATCCTTTTGTGTGTCATTCGAACTAGTTAGAGTTTGGACACCTTCCTGAGATATGGCATACTCCTAGCCATTTGGAAATGGGTGTGGTTGGGTAATGGATCGAGTTACTTCCGTGTAGGATTTCTCCATATGTTTCAACATTTTTAATTATATCAAGTAACCATTACTTTAGTATTCCACCTATTCACTTCCGAATTACCTCATTAAAATTTATGCTATGGTTTTCCCTGGTCTCTTACGAGAGTTTCGTTCTACCAAGGTTCTTTCTCAACATTGCAACAGCATTGGCCAAAATTTACTAACTTCCTTGGGTCAATTGAGACCCCTTCTCTATTGGGAGACTTGCTAAGGTATTTTGACAAAACGGCTATAAAATTTACTTAATATATCTTCTTCATTTAGATATTCTTTCATACATTTATCTTCTTCATTTATATATTCTTTCATACATTTTGTTGTTGTAGAGGATTCCTTCATCCAGATTTGGGTTTCCTCTATGGCTCTACTTTTAAGGATTTTTTCTCATCTCTGCATGAATTTTACATGGAGAGGGACTGATAAACCCTACGCCTCCACCTACAGATATAACCTTCCTTTATTCTTATTTTCATGTATTAATCCTTACCTATGTATGCATTCATTTCCTAACTTAGTTTCTGTTTTCCTTTTAGGATTTGGCCTTTCAAGGATTCTTGGTGTAATATTTTCATCCCAGCCATCACATGTACAATGCCCATGTTCAACGTGTTATTCTAATTATGGTTTCACTTATGGCGTTAATTATGTATTTTTATGGATGTTGTATTTATATGCACTTCCACTAGTCGTGGAACTTTCCCAGAACCTCCTTCCTCACACTATATGTACCGTTCAAATTTACCGATATTTGGGGTTTTAATTTGATGTCAAGTTTGATGTAATCATAGTGTTTCCTCCAGAATTGGTGTCTTGTTACTAATACCTATGGGTTAGTTTTTGTATCCAAGATATCATGAGATTATCCATCCAGAAATTCATGTCCACCATCTTATGTCATGCACAACTCATTCACTACTTCTTCCTGGTAACAACCCTTCGTACCCATTTATTCATAACATTGTTGGGTTGTTTTTTCTAATTTTAATTTTCTTTTGGGTTAATAAGTTTTGGAATTTCAGTCTATAGCATAATTATAATATGTTTTATGGTGTCTCTATTTCACGTAACCTAAGACAAGGCCGTAACCTGGATACACGTGACAAGTAACCACATATATGATTTTATTATGTTAAGGGTTGGAAACCCTTGCCATCATATGATTCGATGATCCAGGTATTGATGCTTTATTTTTATCCCCTTTTATGGTGGGAGGAAAGACTTTCTTATTGGGGTTCATCTGTCATTTTTCGGCCTTCAGTCTGGAGTGAGAAATTAGTAGTGCAGTATCCTCACACAAGTTGGTCCACTGTTCATGTTATCATGAAAAGGAATACTTAGAGAGTGGTGTGCATCCTCCCTTTCAAATCTCTCCTGAGTTTTGAGTTATAACTATTGTGATCATAATTTATATACACTTACTGATTTGAGTTTATGTAGAGAGAAATAGTTTCAGGGATATTTGTAAATATTATAGGTGATTTTCTGAGGCATTTACTCTAAATCTTATAAATTAATAACTTCAGTTAGCCAAGTTCGGGGTTATTTCTGAACTTCTTCTTTCTGTATGGAGTAACCGTGAGAATCTATAGGCTAATTTTGGATGGTTTATGCTGCTATCTACTGCTCTATGGTTGAGTTTATTAATAACTTTAAATTTTCTTCTATGTGCGAGATTACAAGGATTTCTCTATTGTCTTCATGTATTAAAATATTTTCCCTATAACAAGAATTTATATGAATATTGCAATGGTATTTATTGTTGATTTACTAATTGGTATCTTCACCAAAGTATCACCTATCCTTGTGCCCAATCAGTTGCACATTTTCCCTTTTCCTCATGCTTGTTAGATGGAAATGTAAGTGCTCTAGGTATTAATCAGATCTTCTTGCAGTTCAGAGTTTTGTAGATCAGGTTGTATTTATTTTTCTCTTTATTGTTTTTGTTGTGTTAACATGTCTCACTGCCTCGATGAGAATGACCTCCTACTAGAATTATTCTGTTGGTGTCATGAATATATATACTTCTTGATTATAGTCCCATCACCTTTATTATGATGGTTTTGAACCTACAACTCTTTAAAATAATACTTTCTATTTTAGGAAAATTGCATGAAACTCCATGGTAACTTATTTCCTCACCAAAGGTAACATTTACACAATTCAAAAAACTTTTCGATTCTTTTTACCTAGTGATTGAAAATAACACTTGACACTTCGTTAACTCCATTTGTAAGTTTTCTACTATTCCATTGTTATCCCTTTTAACTAACTTTCTTGTAATACTAAAATAGTTAATACATATATATACATTCACCCTACTATTATAACTTCACTAAGTGTTGTC
>APFE031405386.1:122192-132732 GCA_000404065.3 Pinus taeda | reverse complement strand
AACCAAATTGCTTCACATGTTGCTTTTGCTGCTGCAATATACTCTACCTTTGTAGAAGACAATGAAATAGTTGGTTTCTTCTTTAAACACCATAATACTACACCTGATCCAAGGCTGAATACATAACGTGAAGTGCTTTGTCTATCATCAAAAGATCCAGCCGAGTCACTATCTGTATAACCAACCAACCCAAAATTATTTGATGAAGTGTACCAAATTCCATAATTTCTTGTTCCATAGACATACCTCAAAATTCTTTTTGTTGCTCGAAAATGAATCTTACTTGGACTTTGCATGAATCTGGAAATCAAGCCTACTGCATGGATAATATCAAGCCTAGTGGTAGTAAGATACAAAAGACTTCCTACCATACTCCTATAGGATTGAGCATCTACCTTTTCAGCTCCATCTTCTACATAAAATTTTTTATTTGTATTCATGGGTGTGATCATGGGTTTAAAATTTCCCATTTTACATCTTTTAAGAAGATTTGAAACATATCTTCCTTGTGAAATAAAAATTCCATCATTCATCTGTGTCACTTCTATGCCAAAAAAATAATGGAGCAAACCCAAATCAGTCATTTCAAATTCAGTCATCATAGCCTCTCTGAACTCTTCCACTAACAAATCACTCGAAGATGTGTATATCAAGTCATCTACATATAATGTGTGTTCATTTTCACTTCTATTAAACCCCTTTTTCAAAAAATAAGTGTCAATTCTACTGTATCATGCTCTTGGAGCTTATTTTAGCCCATGCAGAGCATTTTTCATTTTGTAGACTTTGTATTCATTTTCTACTTCTTCATATCCTTGGGGCTGGTGAACATATACATCTTCTTTCAACTCTCCATTTAGAAAGGTTGATTTAACATCAAATTGATAAACTAACCATTTATGTTGTGGTGCCAATGCCAAAATAGTTCCGATTGTATCAAATTTTGCAACAGGAGCATATGTTTCATTGTAGTCAATACCTGGTTTTTGAGCATATCCCTTTGGTACTAACCTTGCTTTTTGACTTTGTATTGATCCATCAGCTACATACTTTGTTTTATACAACCATTTCACCCCAATGACTTCTTTTTCATTAGGAGGATCCACAAGCTCCCATGTTACATTTTTTTAATTGCTGTCATCTCTTCATCCATTGCTTTGCACCAAACTAACTCTTTTACTACATCTTCAAAACATCTTAGTTCTACTTCAATCTGAGACATCAAAGCAAAATTAGTATAACCATAAATTTCATTTAAAGATTTTGTCCTTTTTGGAGGAGGACTTGGACTTGATACAGGACTTGAAGTAGCAGAAAATGATGGAGTGGATGTGGCCTCTGAAGTATTTTGATTACTCGATGGATTTGCAGAAAAGAAAGATTCATCTTCTTGTACAACAATACTTGGAGTTTGTTGCTGCACATCATGATTCCACTACCATTTTTCTTTCTCATCAAATAACACATCACGACTAATCATTAATTTTTCAGTTTGTAGATTGTACAATCTATAACCTTTGGTTTCCTTACAATATCCAATAAAAATGAATTTCACACTTTTATCGTCAAGCTTTCTTCTCTTTTTAGTAGAAATATGAGTATAGGGAATGCAACTAAAGACTCTTAAATGAGAAATATTTGGTTTTCTTCCACAACATGCTTCATAAGGGGTAATATTTTGCACACTTCTTGTTGGGCATCTATTAAGCAAATAAATAGATGTAGGTATAGCTTCAGCCCAAAAAATGTTTGGAAGGTTTTTACCTTTCATCATGCTGCTAGCCATCTCAACAATTGTTCTACTCTTATGTTTAGCAATGCCATTCTGTTGGTGAGTATAACTAGCTGCCAATTGCCTTTGAATTCCATTAATTTTACAATAAGAATAAAACTTATTAGAAGTGAATTCTCCCCCTCTATCTGTGTGTAATGTTTTTAGACAATAACCACTTTGCTTTTCCACAAGAGCTCTAAATTGTTGAAATATGACAAATGCATCAAATTTTTCTTTAATGAAATATACCCATGTTCTTCTACTAAAATCATCCACAAAATAATGAAATACTTATTTTTGTTGAGAGAGAAGGTTTGCATAGCACCACATATATCTTCATGCACTAGTTCCAGTAGTTTACTTGCTCTCCATGAATTTCCTACTTGAAATGAATCTCTGTGTTGTTTACCAAGAATGCACCCTTCACAAACTTTACGACTGGAACCAATAAGTGGTAACCCTTTGACCATTTTCTTGTTATATAACAATTTCAAGCCTTTCATATTCAAATGTCTATACCTTATGTTCCATAGCCTGGAACTATCATCATAAGGAACATTTAATGTTGTACTTACTTTGCAAGGGAGATTGAAAGCATAAATTCTATTTTGTAGCATATTAGTCTTAGCAATAATTTTATTGTGATCATTTTTATCAAAGATTATGCATTTCTTGTCCTTGAAAACAATTAAATATCCCTTTTCAAGGAGCTGCCCCACACTCCACAAATTATGTGCTAGACTAGGAACATATAAAGCATCATTAATGTGCTTTGGTTTTCCTTGTTTTGTCTTCACAACAATTGTTCCCTTACCTTTAGCTTCAAGTGGATTGTCATCTCCCAATAGCACATCAAATTTTTTAGATTCATCTATCTCTACAGAGCCATCTTTGTTTCCTGTCATGTGATTGTTGCAACCACAATCCATAAGCCACACCTCTTTGGAAACGTTATTAGTTGAATTAGAAGCCAAGAATAAAGTTCCAACCTCTTCTTTTTCTTGAGAAAAAATAGCTTGTTGTGTTTGTTTTTTCCAACAATTTCTTTCATAATGGCCAAATCTTTTACAATAAAAACACTGAACATGGGATTTATTAGATATTTTACCTCCATCACTTTCATCATTACCTCTTCCTTTGTTGTATGCAGAAAAAAATATTCCTCGACCTTTGCCTCCTCTGTATGTTTGTCCTCTTCCTCTTCCTCTTCCAAAAGTGTTCTAGCTTTCCTCATGAAAGAAACCACTTTTGTCTTTTCAAAAGATCTATTGATTCTTTCCTCATGAGATTGAAGAGACCCCATTAGCTCATTCACAGACAACTGAGTTAGATAATTAGATTCGTCAATAGCAACAACAACCCCATCAAATTTTGCATGCAAACTTCTTAAAATCTTCTCAACAATTTTTTGATCTTTTAAATACTCTCCATAAGACCTAATTTCATTCACTATACCCATAACTCTAGTGAGAAAATATTGAATAAATTTAGAGCTTTTCATGCACAAAGTTTCAAATTCTCTTTTTAATGACTGCAACTTAACAATTTTTACCTTATCACTTCCTTTCTGCAAAGCATCCCATGCCTCCTTTGATTTTGTTACTCCAACTAGTCTGGGAAAAATAGAATCATGCACTTCTTGGTGGATTAGGAAGAGAGCCTTTGAATCTTTATTACGATTTTCCTTTAGCTGGTTTCTTTGGTCTTGACTCCACCCATCGAGTGTGTGAGCATCTTGTTCTGTATATCCATCCTCTACAAAATCCCACAAATCTTGTGAGAAAAACAATGTTTTCATCTTAATGCTCCAAAAACCAAAGTTCTAACCTTAAAACATTGGTATTTGTGGCTGACAAATATTCATATTGTTAGCCATTGCTGATGAGCACTCCCACCAATAACTTGAATCTTCATAGGCTTCACAAAATTATGAAAACTCTTGCAAATGGCTTTCACAAACTTTTGAAACCTACTGCCAACAACAAACACTTACATATAAATCAACTCTCTTTACCTAGCTTCTTAAACTAGCAAGACCATGCATATGAAAACATAAACAAAACTACTGAACAAAAATAACAAAAGACTGATTCTCAATCCATGAGCTAAACTGTCATTGGAATCTCATATCTTCATAGGAACAATGGATACATTATTATATAATCCACATATTTATAATTTCATTATCCATTATCTCACTAGCTTACTATCCCTAATAATCTGTTGAATGATAACTGACTACATCTATAAATTTACTGTCTTAATTTTCATAACTTAGAATACAATTTGCTAGCTTACAAAATTACCTAGCTTTCTTTTAAGCATTATGCTCAACCGAGCTTCTCCATATTAAAGGCAGCTGCAGCCATTTTGATGATGGTAAGATCATCATTAACAAAAAAAAAAAAACACCTTTCCCGATCACAACTGACAAGAAAATGAAGAAATGAATAGTCGTATCCGGCAATGATTTTATGACTGAGGGCGATTTATTACTAATAAAATTTCATATTGAGAAAAAAATGGAGTGCCTGTTCGCTGATTTCTACAGAGCGTGGCTAAATGTGGCTGTCGCCATCATGGTGAGAAACAAATGATAATCATCACCCTTATTGTGTGGTCTAGAAATCTTCAGGGTTATTTCATTACAGATGCGTCGCTTCTGCGATATGGAATGCCCTTGTGACCAAAAAATTCAAGTTTGCACAATGCGGCAATGGGGAGAAATGGAAAAAATATGGAAATACTTCACAACAATGCTCAGTAGCACCACGTTCCATGGGCTCTACAGATCCATGAACAGTATTGCAGCAACACACATAATTTTTCTACCGTTTAGCTCTAAAAAATGGTTGTACAAAGATTTACCCACGCCGCAATTTCCACCCACCGTTCAACTCTAAAAATTGTTGTATACAGATTCACCCGCACTGCAATTTACAAAATTGCCCCAGTGGCAGCTACTATTCCATACAAAAATAAAACAAAATTGATTAACAATAAACAGTTTACACAGCACAATCCCCTAGCCTAATCTATTTGTAAAGTAATCAAATTAAGGTTCTCTCACATTTTCCTGCCCCTATCTCTTAAAGGAGTCAAGTCATATTGCTCTAAAATTATGATAGAAAAATTGAGAAAGATTATACACAACAAATTATATTTTTATTTTATTGATCACAAAGGTTATATATATATATAAATTAATTTTAATATATCTAGATCAAAACTGACTTATACATTGGAAACAACATCTTCTAAATTAATTTTTACTCCTAATAATAACTATATATGACATAAAAACATTACTTTCAACATTTACCTATACCTATTTTGGTAATGCTGTTTTATAAAGTAAATTTTATCCATAGACGAACAGCAATCTTTAAAATTTATACATTGATGAACGCCAATCTTCCATAAAATTCGATGATAAAATACTCTATAGTTTACTTTTCTTCTGGCTGCATATTTCTGCTGAAATGGATATTCACTTCTCGAGGAAGGTTGTTTGAGACTAGTGTAACAGACTTAGAATTATTAAACTTAAAAAATACTTGTATCAATAAATAGAAGCACATTTTCCTCTCCCCGGGGAGCAGAATTCATTTGTGTCTCTTCGTTCTCTGTAATTCTCTTTACCACTTTCTCCGTTATTGTTGTTTTGTAAATAAAATTAAACACTCTTTCTTCTAGACAGGAGCAATATTTTTTTGTGTCTCTTGAGCTCTGTCGTTGTAATTTTCTTTTTATTTCCATACTATCCGCTAATAAAATGCCTCAACATGAAATTTCGACATTGTTCCCATGCTACAGTCCGTGAAAGTTAGGCATTTTTAGTAGGTCTTTGTTCCCATGCTAAAGTCAATGAGAGTAAGGGAATATTTTTTTTTTTTTTTGGGGTTATGAAGTGTTTTGTTTTGCCAACAAGTCCAAAGCATGGTTAAGTTTTTTCGTGGGAAAATTGATATAAAAAATATATAAAGGGAATTTTTGCATGAGAACATTGTTGGCCACCTAGTCATGGAGAACTGTTTTTCCTTTTTGTTTTTCTTTTAATTTTATTTGTATTTATTTAAACAATTTCGGCTTTTTCTAAAACATATTTTTCTATATAAATTTAATATTTTAAAAACTATTTAGACACCCAAATTACCCTGAGTATATAGATTTTGCCCCAAAAATAAAAGAATTCAGTTTACTTTATGTTTTGGAAATTGATTTATTTTATTGATGTTGTATGAATATTTATTTTGTTAAAAGTAGAAAATTATGTATCCATTATTAAATGTACTCACTTTAAAGTGAAGATTTATTTTATTTTTTAAAATAATTTAAAAATGGTTTATTATGAAGAAGGTAAAATCAGGTTTTTAAATATATATGAAGTTCATGTTGGAATAGAAAGTGCATATTTCAAAAAAATAAATTCAAAAAAATTGAATGTACATAAAGTAAATTTCAATTTTGTTTGGAAAAATATAAATATAAATTGTAATTGTAATTTTAAAAGCTTATTTTCTAAATCAATAATAAATCTAATAAAGATTGGTTTTTTTTGTTTTTATATTTTCAAATATAAAATAACAACATTTTTAAATTTAATAATATATTGATGCAGGAGCATTCAACCCAAGGGAAATCATTGTAAAAAGTAGACATAGGGAGTCATGCACTTTTTGGAATTAGTTTCCTAAGTTTCAAATCAATTTAATATTTAGGCTTTTAAGTGTGATCTAATTAGATATTCTCAAAATAAATAAACGAGAACATAGGAACTAGGGAGAGCTTTTAGGCATAAATGAAATGGATGTGGATCATTAAGTGATGAGGCTTTTTTATTTTACAATAGAAAAAAAAAAGGAATAAATCCTCAATATGCTTTTTGTCAGATGTATGCATTGCATGTAGAGCTTTAAAGCTTTTATGTTTTAAATCGTTATGTAAAGCATGTTTTGTATTGGATAAGGACCGAGAAAGCCTATCCTTAATTATAAATAAAGAGGCAACAAAGCTCTCATGAGGAGAGGGTGTTGCCAGAAGAATTATGAGTGAAATTTCCTCTCGGCTTTCTGAAGAAAAAGGATCAATGATATCTCGTTAATGTGGATATATGTATTAAATAGTTATTTTGCTGTGCATTGAGGCGTTGAATGATTATTGTCTAAGGCCGTGTCTGAATTAATATGGATTGGATTCGAGTCGCTCCATTATACTCTTTTGGCGAGCGCATGTGGTAACAATGAAACCATCGTCGTGGTTTGACTTTAATACTATTACAACTGCGCTAGAAGGCTCTAGACCCTGCAAGCTATTTCCTTTCCTCGTCTCGGCTCGGGTTATCAGACTTTCAAGCTTTTAAGTAGTTTGTGTGCTCGAATGGGAGGGAGGAATATTCTTCCTATGATAAACATAGGGGCCTTGTGATTTCACGTTGCAATGTAATCTTGTCTCTTACAAATTTCAATAAATATTTTTTAAAGAGTTCAATCGAAACGACAGACAATCTTTCCCGGCGGATATGTGCATCGTTTCACTTCCATTCAATTCATTGTTGTCAATTCAATCCATGCATTCATGTCCGTCCGTTGGCAACTATTGATACCATCGGTAAAAGAATCAGAACATAAAGCCGCAGCGTTCTAAACCCAAGATTCTTCTGCTATGGGCTCCCTACAACCAGGCGCAACTGTTACAGGCACTGATTTGACAGAGCTCCCTCGCTCACGCTCTATAGATGAGAGGAAAAGATATTACAGCGAATAGTGTTTGAAGAAGTAGGGACATTCGTTGGGTTTAAGGTTTTCTTCCCATGGTGTACAGATGTCTAGGATCTGTGAGGAAATATATTCAGCAGATCGACTTGAAATGAACGAGAGTAATTCTGATTGTTGGGAAATAAAGATTAAGCCATTTGACGCCGAAGCTTTTCCATTGGGTTTTCTCGAGGAGAATTGGAAGGCGACCTGTCAACTGAATGGGCAGATAAGCTTCTTCAAATGTTAAGTCCGAGCTTTTTGGAACCAATTGCTATTCTTCGTATATGGACGTTTTGTGTGTTTTATGTCATGGCAGAGTTATGAGGAAGCGTGGTTGTTTCGGTGCTGTTTTGGAGTTCTGCCGATTAGATTACAACTGTTGATGACGCTAAACAGTTTTATCCTCTTTTTGGATTTGGGGCAAATGCTGAGATGAATGTTTATAAACATAGTGTGAAAGATTCTGGGTTTTGAAGGGTTCACCTTGCATCATATATAAATACTATTTAAATTTTAGAAATTATATATAGATTATATAAACTTATATGACAAATTTAAATATATAATGATGATAGAAATTAATTGAGAATTATTAATAATTTATTTTTACGATTGAAAAGAAGAACATATGTGAGTAAGAGTGGAGAATATAAGAGAAAGTGTTTTTTTATCTTCAACTTTCTAGTTATCACAAAGTTGATTGACTTTTTCATCCCAAGGTGTTTTGGGAACTTACCAATGTCTGATTTCACTTTGAAGCTTATGAGAATAATTTCTTATCTTGGAAATATTCATTTTCCTCTTAGCATCATCAAGTCATAAAGATAATTATACTTATTAAGATTGTGGTTGATTACCTCCTTATTTAGTATGTTAGATTCCTTTTTAGTTTTAATATTTATTCTTAAATTTAGAAGTAATAGTACTTTTAATATTATCTTTATTCTCCAAGATGATATCCTCCTTTACTCTCAATGGTCTAGTCAATATTAGGCATCTTAGTTAAAGGTGGGGTTTTGGCTAGAGTTAGAAGCAATTTTGGGAGAACCTTGTGGCTTCCATGTTGTATAGATTCTTCTTACACATGATATACCTAATCATAACCATGATTTCAATGGGGTAAGGTCTTGCTACAATCAAGAGGATAAGGTAGGGAGTATTTCCTTAAATCTTGAGCTTGTAGGATATAAATTGATTTTGGATCAAATCAATCTTTCTCCACGATTCTATAAAAAATCTACAATCCGAAACCTCACATCCAAATAAAATAATATGGGTGATGAGAGTCTCAAAGAGGAACTTTGTTTTACTCTATAGCCAAAGGTCTATTGACTTACAATTATTTTTGAACCCATAATAAGCTTTCCAACCCCAATAATTATTTTCTCAATGTTATTTCCAATTGAGCTAATGATAAATGTTGATTCCTAGATACTTGCATGAAAAACTTTCTCCAACTAGTTATTTTCAAACATGAAATTATCATAGCTGATATTTTTGGATTTAATTGTCATGACTTTAGTCTTGTTCATATTAACAAGCATACCCATCATCGAGCAATAAGCTTGGAGGATTTTAAGCTGCTTGTCAAGATCATCATGGCTCGTGGCTAGAAGAGTGACATCATCATCATAAAATGGAAGAGTAATGACAATACCTATGATCCTGGGGCCATCACATCCTATAGCTTCCAAACATTCTTCTAGCTTATCAGTGTAAATTCCAAAAAGGGTAGGGCATAGGGGACACCATTGCTAAACTTTGATATTTCCATTAATTTCTTCTTACCAACCCTCAATGGTCCTAAGCTTGGAAATAAAATTCTTATATAGCCTAGTTATAACAACCCTCAACTCGAGAGGAACCATTATCTCTTCTAGCTTGTTCAATAGCTTATCCCGAGGAATTGTTTTGAAAGCTTCTCTAATGTCGACAAAAAAATAAAAGAGATCAGTTTTATTATTTCCACATTCCTCCACAATAATCCTAAGAGTAATAAGATGGTGATGTATCCTAAATCCAACTTTCCCTTTAGCTTTTTTTCTATGGCATTCAAGCCAAAGGCTAATCCACTTTTCCAAAATGAGTTCATACATATTGGATAAAATGTGTCTAATCATAATGGTCCTATAATTAGAGGGAATGTTTTTATCCCCACTTTTAAAGATAGGAACAATAAAAATCTGTGTCCAAGACTTAGGGAAGCCTTGTTTTACTACCAAATTAAGGAGTTTATGTACACTAGGGATTAGGATAGACCTTCCTATTTTGAAAATTTCAGCTTGGTAGCCTTCAACATCTGTAATTTTTCCATTAGAAAGTCACTTGATCCTGAACTCCACATCTTCCAAAGAAAATATATCCTCCTTTATAAGAGTGTTCAATATGGTTCCCATGATGTCTCTCGAATCATAAATATTCTTAAGATAGATATCCCAATTATTTAAGGGGATCAAATTATTTTCTTTCATTTTATGAACAAGAATATTCCTCCAAAAGTTTCTAGGCTCAACTTTAGAAAAGTGAAGCTTCCTTTTCATAGGAACTCTGTACATTTTTTTTTCAAGCTTTACAGATTCTTTAGGAGTATCTCTAATTGCTATGCTAGGAATTTTACAATTGTTATTATAAAAATGGTTGGAATATTTATTGTTCTTTTTATAAGAGACCTCCCTATGGAACTTGTTAATGGTATTGGAAATGATTGTAGTCAAATTGTGGTAGATGTACTCAATGTTATGACTATATGTTAAGAATTATAAATCCCTTTTCAAATCCTTTAAGAAGAGATCTATTTTACTTCTCGCAAAACTAATATGCCTTTGGCTCTCACAATTGTCTTGCATATGACTCGTGAGGCAACTTAATTGGCATTTACCGTATTATAAAATGTGAGTTAAACCATAAAATTCAAAGTTCAACTCATCTGTAAATCAAACCAACAAAAACAAATTAAATAACATATTATTTAATACTTACTTTATATTTTTTATATTAATGATTATAA
>APFE031405386.1:73449-120997 GCA_000404065.3 Pinus taeda | reverse complement strand
ATAATTATTATATTTTAATTAGTGAATATTTGTGTTTTTTCTAATTTGTTAACTGAAGGCTTACTATTTCAAGTTAAAGTGGATGAGGATTTGTTGACATTTTATTTTTGTTTTTTTAATTGAAGACTTAGATTGTTTCTCAAGGGAATATGCTTATCATATATTTCATCTGAATGATTGTCTTAGAGAGTTTGTTAGGTTGGATTGGCTTTTCATAAATTTTAAAATTTTGATGGCCAAACTCCCACCAATTTCTTAGAAATTTTCAAAGCATACCTAATGTTAGAAAAATTTCCTTGTCTATTTGTTGTAAAGGATAGAAACTCTTCAATGCTTACGTTTTTTACCAAGATCTATGATTCTTAAGTGTTAGGTAAAATCAAATTCAATAATAATATTTTTATTGCAATAGTTATTTTTGTTATAAATATATCAATGGTAGATACAAATAAAGTTTTTCGCTATATCGACCCCATTAATATTTTTAATGTGGTTGTATTAGTTTCTTTATTTATGTTTAAATATAATGCAAATTACTACATAGAAAATCTCTTATAATATATTATTTAAATTTATTAGAAATAATATATGCATAATACAAAGCATTATATACCAATTTCCATACTATGTGCTATGTTAAAACTTGTGAAAGAGTGATATTAAACATTTAACACCTCAATACCAAAATTATGGACGTTTTAAATATCTTTCTAATTTATAGCATTGAAATTAAATAGTTTGTTTATTGATTTTTCAAGTTAACCTTTTGAATTAGTTGCAAGTTATCATCCAATTTATATGCAAGCTACTCTTACTTATTAGTCCATGCCTGAAGGACTATAGCATTCACAAGAGCGTTGATTTTCGATTAATCGGAGTTGACCATTGAAAATACATCTTATTTCATGGAGTTAACCAAAGTTTTTGTTAAAAAAACATATTTAAAATTATTTAATTTTAATTTGATTGGATAACTGATTAGAAGCCTTATTGTCCATTTTCATTTTTCAATGTATTCAAAGTAAGATAACCAAAGTTAGTTTTTTTGTGATGCATATAAAGTTTGATTAAAATTATGGGGGGTTAACTTTTCTTATATACATGAAACTAATGCTAAGTTTTAAGTTAGCATTAACCAAGAGCATTAAATGTTATGTTTTAATGAGTTAATTTTCCACCGGTAATTAATTGCCTGTCTATTGCGAAATTTAACTCGCTTAACCTGCTGAAGGGGCTGTGGAATAGAGGAGGAGGATCCATTCGACATCATCATCAAGGTCTCTCTTTCTTGCCGAATGGCTTGTTAGGGAAAGATGCATCTCCACTCCCACTCCAGATGGCATCTCATGTGCCCAAACAAAGGCTTCGAGGATGAGAACTCCTTCCCACATTCACTGTACCTATATGATAGCTTAGGGTATCATGAGCATCAACTAATAACTGCTAGTTTTGGACATTTCGTTGCAGTTAGTGCTTTGGATATACTCTATGGATCGCATCTATTTTTCAACAACAACAATTATTACACACTTACAACAACTATGATACAGTTACCAATGTACACCTGCTAGCATTGTCATTACTGTTGACCACCATCGAATGCTGTTGTCGACCACCATTGTTTCAAGTAATGTCCTTGAGCCCTCTATCCCCATGCCAAAAGAAAGCTAGGTGAAACTCTTTTCGGATAGCTGGAGTAGCAACTAGAAGTTGGAGTAGCCAAAAAACTTACATAGTTGTGCCTGGTGATTTAGATTAAAGTTGGTTGCCTCAACTTAATGTCTTGTCATTTCTAAGTAGATCTACTTGGCCTCGATGAAATAAATTTATAGGTTAGGTAAATTTTGGCAAATTTACAAGGCTTCAGGTTCAGACTTCACGAAGGGTTTAGCTTAGTATTTTTAGTTGAAAATAATTAATATTATTTTGTATTAATGGAGAAATGGTTACATAGTTGTAATGTATCTCCTTAGTTTAGGATTTGTTCCTATAGTTTAGGAGTTTGGTTACAACTTCCTAATTTCTAAAGTAGTATTTAATTATGTAATCTTTCATTGATGAGTAATAGAGTGTACGAGAGTGATCTCTTTGTTTTGAGTGTAGTCTCCAGGTGCAGGCCACATCTGTGAGCTACATCTCCTTATTTTCAATTATGTTCACATGTTATCTTGGTATCAGAGCTCAGATTGGGTGAGCCTGATCTTTTATCACCTTTGTGGTTGAAGTGCTTTTGTGGCTAGCTTGCCTATGTGGTAGAATTGCCTGTGTGGCATGAAGTGCCTCTGTGGCCACGTGTACACAAGAGCTTTGTGCTCAATTGAGCTGGTGGACTGCATAACAATTGGCTCAGACTCAGATGTTTTTTTTCTTCTGAGTAGAAGGGGGTTGGCGCGGGTTTTTTGCTCGGGAGCACACCAAAATACTAGATTGGCACGTCTGTTTGGTAATTAGTCGCACCACCGCGCCAAAATACTGGATAGGTAAGGAATTTAAGGGAAAAATCACGCCAGACATTTTTCCTCGCACCGATTTTATCTTGGCGCGGGATTTTCACTCGGGAGAGTTCCAACTCACCTTCAAGGGGATCTACAAGAAGACTCGTCTTCGTTTGACGATTTGCGAGGGGTGAAGATCGGAGAAGTTGCGGATCTATCTAGGAGAGGTAGATCGGATCAATTTTTCGGCTGTATTAAAAAACGTTGAATTTGCTTATTGAAGCGGGATTGTCAGATATTGTAGATCAGTGGCAGAGAAGTGACAAATCGATCTCACAGTATCATTTTTTTCACTGTTGGGTAGATTCATTCTATAGATCTCATTAGAATGAGTAATACGATGGAATCTTATCTTCAAGAGTCTGGAAAACTCGTTGGATCTAACTTCACGAATTGGAAGTTTAAGATCCAGACCTTCCTTGAGGGTGCGAATGCTTGGTCCATAGTTACAGGTGATGAGCTGAAGCCGAACGTAGGGACATAGGAGCAAGAATGGGAGAAACGAGAGAACAAGGCAAAAGTTTTGTTGAAGATATCTATGAAGGACGGTATTATCCCGCACATCAGAGATTGTAAAACATCCGTGGAGATCTGGACGACCATCAAAAATTTGTATCAGACCCAGAACACGAGTCGAATTATGGCACTTAAAAGCAAGCTATTTTCAATCAGGATGGATGAAAGGGAGACTGATGCTGCATTGTTGCGTTAATTAAAGATGTGAAAGACGGATTGGGGGACATCGGAGAGGTGGTGTCTGACTCTGATCTCGTCTCAATCACACTGAGCAGGATGCATGATGAATTTCAAATGTTCATTATTGGATTGGTGGCAAGGGAGAAAGTGCCCACATTTTTAGATCTGACAGGGGTCTTGCTTCAAGAGGAGGAGCGGTGGCAGAACCTAAACCCCCATAATGATGATATTGCGCTAATGGCGAAATGGTGATCATTCAGAGGAAAGCAACCACAACAACAATCACAGCAGAAAGGAGGAACATCACAGAAGCCTCCACATAAAGGTATGCTTGCAAATAATTCTGTAAAGAAATGTTATTATTGTGGAAAGAATGGTCATATACATAATGTATGCTTTAAGAAGCAGCTTGATGATGAAAAGAGGAAGCAGGCAAGTGCAAAGTACAAAGGATACTTTGTTGAAGAAGAAGATAAAGATTTCAGTCATGAATTTCGACTGTCCACAGTCGACTGTGCACTTTCAGCATCTAATGAGGACGATATTTGGTATGTCGATTCCAAAGCATTCTCTCACATGACAGGTAAAAAGGAATTTTTTGATAGTCTTGAAGAAAGTACAAATGGATCAAAATTCTATTTAGGAGATGATAGTGGATACGAGATTAAAGGTTATGGGGTGATTCCAGTCAAGTTACCAAATGGAAAAATTAGTCACATTAAAAATGTTTTATATGTACCTGGAATTAAGAAAAATCTGATATCTGTATCCATGATGGCTGATCAAGATATGCAAGTCGAGTTCTTCAAGACTCATTATGTGATAAAGAATTACAGGAATGAAATAGTTGAAACATGCATGCAAGTTGGAAGCCTGTATAGACTGGATGCAAAGAGTATACCAAAGCCAGCCATGGTTGCAAGATGATCGACAACCGAACAACTCTGGCATTAGAGGTACAGTCACTTGAATTTGTAGGACCTCAGGTTATTGCAGAAGAAAGGTATGGTTGAGGGGCTCCCTATCTTTCGTAATATTCAGTTAAATTGTGATGGTTGTACCATAGGTAAAATGCATAGAGAATGGTTTCATGTGCATGATAGGAGGAAGGAAACAGATATTTTAGAACTAGTGCACAATGATATATGCGGACCTATGCAGACAAGGTCACTAGGACGAGCATATTATTTTCTATTCTTTACGAATGACTGCACTAGATATTCATGGGTTTATTTTCTGTGTAAGAAAAGTCAGACTTTCCAGTGCTTTATAGAATTTAAAACCTTGGTGGAAAAACAGTTTGGTAAGAGTATAAAAATTCTTTGATTTGATGAAGGGGAAGAATACAAGCTAGGGGAATTCATGAAATTTTGCAAATCTCATGGGATTGTTCAACAGTATAAAGTTCCACACACACCAGAGAGGAATGGAGTTTTAGAGCGCAAAAACAGAACCTTGGTGGACTGCGCAAGGAGCATGGTACAAGGTAAGGGTCTGTCTAACTGTTTTTGGGTAGAAGCTATTAATACTGCGGTATATTTGAAGAACAGAAGTCCTACCAGGTATCTTGGATTCAAAACTCCTTTTGAAGCTCTATATGGATTCAAACCAGTAGTAAACCATATAAGAGTATTTGGGACAAAAGCATTTGCCCATATACCCAAAGTTGATAGGAATAAATTAGACCCTAAAGCAGTTAGATGCATCTTTGTTGGTTATGGCACAAAATTTAAAGCATATAAATTATTCAATCCTGAGTCTCATAAGACATTTGCAAGCAGGGATGTAGTGTTTCATGAATAGGTAAAGGAAGGGAAAGATGACATTGGTGATGATTGGCACATTCCATTGTTGATGGATGAAAGTAGCGACGATGAAAGAGAGTAGGAGTAGAAAGCAAAGCAAAAAGAAGAACAGGAAGAAGGTGATAATGCAAGGCCATTTAAAGCTGAAGAAAACAAATTTGAGGTAAGTCCCCTACCAAGGAGATCAGGTAGGAAGACTCAAAAACCATTAAAATTGAGAGACTATGCTTTGATGTCAAATGTTTTGAATATTGTAGAGCCCACTAATTACAAAGAAGCTAGTCAATTTAAGGAGTGGACGGCTGCAATGAATGAAGAGATAGAATATATTCTTAGAAATGACACTTGGGATTTAGTTGAGCTTCCTAAGAATAAAACACCCATAGGATGTAAACGGCTATTTAAACTAAAAATGAATGCAGATGGAAGTATAGAGAAATTAAAAGCTAGGCTGGTTGCAAAAGGATATTCACAGTAGGAAGGTATAGATTTTGATGATACTTTTGCACGTGTAGCAAAGTTAAATACAATCAGAATGCTTATTGCTTTGGCTACTAAATGTAATTCGGAGCTACACCAGCTTGATGTCAAATCTTCCTTTTTAAATGGTGATTTAAAAGAGGAAATTTACTTAGTACACCCAGAAGGGTTTGTAAAGCAGGGGCAGGAACATCTTGTTTGCAGATTGAAAAAGGATTTATATGGTTTAAAGCAAGCACCCAGGTCTTGGTACAAAAAGATTGATTCTTTCTTTTTAGAGCATGGCTTTCGTAGAAGTTTAAATGACCCAAATTTGTATACCAAGTACAATAATCAAGGGCACATTATTCTGATTTCTTTATATGTAAATGACATGATTATAACAGGAGATGCAGATGATTTAATTAGAGGAATCAAAAGGCTTATGGCACAAGTTTTTGAGATGAAAGATCTTGGAAGCCTTCCTTACTGTCTGGGACTAGAAGTATGCAGAGGTACTGGGAAAACCTTTCTTACCCAAGGGAAGTATGCTAGAAATCTGTTGGAAAAGTTTGGTATGGATTAGTCTAGATCAGCAGCGACACCTTTGTAGCAGAATTTGAAGTTGTGTAGTGACGATGGCACTACAGAGGTTGATGCTATAATGTATAGACAACTGGTTGGTAGCTTGATATATCTTACAACAACCAGACCTGACTTGGCATACTATGTTAGAGTGTTGAGCCAATTCATGTCAAAACCGCTTGAAAGTCACTAGGTAGCAGCAAAATGCATGTTGAGGTATCTTTGTGGTATTGTTAACTATGGCATTTTATACACTGATGCATCTTATGTTATTCTAGCAGGTTTTTCAGATTCAGATTGGGCAAGTAACTTGCATGATAGAAGGTCCATCACAGGTTACGCATTCAACATAGGATCGAGGGTCATAGCATGGAGCAGTAAGAAGCAGAGTACTGTAGCCTTGTCTTCGTGTGAAGCTGAGTATCAAGCATTGAGTGCAGCGACATGTGAAGCGATCTGGTTGAGAAGGCTTCTCAATGATGGAGGAAGAGAATAGAAGAATTCCACTTCCATCAAAAGCGACAACCAGAGCACCATTAAATTGGCATATAATCCAGTGTTCCATAAAAACACCAAACATATAGAAACCGAGTTCCATTTTATCAGAGAGAAGCTATAGTCAAAAGAAATTATTGTTGAATATTGTAAAACTTGTGACAATATGGCTGATATTTTTACAAAGCCTCTTGCACGTGTGAATTTTGAATTATTTAAAGGGATGTTAAGAGTCTAGGACAACCCTTTCTCCTTAGTTTAGGATTTGTTCCTAGAGTTTAGGAGTTTGGTTGCAACTTCCTGATTTCTAAAGTTGTGTTTAATGATGTAATCTTTCATTGATGAGTAATAGAGTGTACGAGAGTGATCTCTCTTTTTTGAGTGTAGTCTCTAGGTGCAGGCCACACCTGTGAGCTACATCTCCTTCTTTTTAATTCTGTTCACATTTTATCTTTTTTGAAGAGAAAGAAGAATGGATTTTGACTACTGATTTAATTGGGAAGTTTGGAAATCATGCTAGGACACAAAATAACATGGTAAAAGAGATAGTGCTAGTAGATTGTACCATAGTGGAGGAATCTACAACAATAAAGACAACAACCTTCAGGCATTTCGAGGAGTTATACAACAAAGGAGATGAGGCTGGTCACAATGTTATCCAAGATATGCTATTAAAAATCACTACACTCATATCAAATTAGGAAAACAAAAAAAGGAGTTTTGCAAATGAATAGAGGAAGAGGAAGTGATCAATGTGATTTGGAGTTTCTTTCTAGACCAAGAATCGGGTCTTGATGGATTTACAATCAATTTTTATAGGGCATGTTGGCATATAATGACAAAGGATCTACTTCGTATTTGACACTTAAAAAAAGTGTCAAATAGGAGGTTGTACCGACTCATCATTTTTGGTTCACCGCCACAAAACCAGAGCAATTTTTAGCTGCCTTAAAAAAGTCGGCTACAGGGACACCATCAGTCGTTTCTAATACTGGATGTACTCATAGGGTTTGTACTGAGGCTCACTGATGTAGAAATTATACATTGTCCTCATGATAGTTTCTAGAAATTGCCTTCAGAATTTTCTTTGGTTGCAAATCACACTACTATATTTGGAGGTCATTTGCGTATTCTTAACAACTTGAGAAAGTATAAATAGTTATGGTCCTACTAGTGCTACACCATCTCTTTTCATCAATTCCAAACTTGTAATTAGTTATTTTTTTTTTCATGCCGGTAGGGACTATTGCTACCTGCAGATCTTGTTTCAATCCTTTGTGGAAGATGAGGTTTTATTCTATGACTATTAAAATTGGAAATCATTTAGCACACCACTTTAGGATAGAAACTAAGCTTCACATCATACACTGGTAGGAAAGTAAAGTGGTAGAGAACATAGTGAATGAATTAACCATAAACATACAATTAGAAAATAAAGCATTTTTCAAAAATTCAGAAATAGAAAAAATTAATTACAAAGACAAATAAAATCACATAATAATTAATCAAAATATATCTAACCTAAATAATTAATAAAAATGTACCTAACTTACACAATACTATGTTCTATTGGAGTGGGCTCTACCTTAGTAAATAATTGTGTTGATAATAACCTACATCACTATTAGATTTAAGACTCATTACTTCACAACATACACAAAAAAATGAAAATGCGACTTAGGATTGAACATGAGTATATTTCTATTTTCCTAAGAATATATATTTCTAAATATCGATACACTTGAGAATTAATGAATCTCCATCTGTTACAACTAATTTATAACTTCACAAAATATAGAAAATAATTTACAATATTGCTATGAATTTCCACAAATTTTGGAATGCAATTGATTGTCAAATTCATAATAAGGCACATGGATTATAAATATTTTCAAAATATATGTTCAAAATATTTATTAATAGTGTTGGGATCCCTATATCCATGGCATATACAAGTGATATCTTTATATATAAAATAGAAAGAGGTGCATGCATGGGGAGATATAAATATTATCTACAATGATTAAAAAGCATGACATATATGTTTTATTATATTTTCCAAATTTTTAGATGAATGGTTATGTTAAATTCCTTAATCCATAGCATGTTAAATCTAAAAAAAATATTTGGAAATGCTATGCGCTATTAACTCGAATTCCTTTCCACTTGTGGCTTGTGGATTCATAGCATAAGAACCTAAAGTAATATCTTGAGTAACTTGTTCATAAATAATCCTTCACTCATAAGTAAATAGAACATATGCATGTCTCCTAATCCTAATCATATTTTTAAATGAAATATTGAAAAAATGAAATGAAAAACACCTTAATCCTAAATTATAGTTTCAAGCATTGAAATGATAATATAATACTATGAGTAGGCATCAAGATATGAAAAACATGAAAATATATGATCAAAACATAAAAATTATGAGGCTCATCATGGATGAAACATAATGTGTGGAAGTTAACACATAATGCATGCCCACAATGTGATAAACAAAAGATGAAATTCCATCATGTAAAACCTAGATGGAGGGTTAACAATATGAGAGCTTGCTACACATCCTTTGGAATGGAATTTCAAAACTAAAAGGAGTAGATATACCAAATTATTCATGGAATAGATGTAATCATTAAGTGTAGGATATTATAGTCTATTGATTGAGCATTAAAAAAACATTAGTTAAATAATTTTATTACCTAACTCAATAGAAATATTATATAAGATCCCTCAATTGGAAAAGTTAATACCACCAAAGGCATGTAACTTAGTGGTTGATGGAACAAGAGTGTAAGAATATATATGTTTTGAAGCCAAATAGGTCACAATACGTGAAGATTCCCTCTTGTAAACTACTCATAGATGAAGCAATAATTTCTTAATGACGACCCATGTTTGAAACAAAGTGGACTATGGGAAATACTCTTTGAAATTTGATATCAATAAAATTTTGGGATATTCTATAGATGGGGGTAATCTCTTCCATTTTTCGTATTGGGACAATTTCTTGTGAACATCAATTCACTAGAGGTGGTAGGATTTCTCCTATACCTAATTTACTAGGTTTTGGTAATGAAGTAAATCCAATTGGATGGTGGATTACCCACTTAAAGGGTATGGCGAAGCTTGAAATAGAATGATTATCTATTATCCCTTTAAAAGGAAAAGGGTTTCACATCACAACATCACCAACTATGAAATGGGAGGGGGTGTTTATTAAGCGTCCCTCATCTCAACGAGGGGTTATTGCTAGATTTATAACCTATTATTATCAAATGATACACTCAAAGTAAATGAGATTAGTAATTAATAGAATTACCATGTATGCCATAAATCACACAGGAAAAGTTGTCTGAAGATAGTTGATCTATCTTTAATTGGATGTATCATTGGGATCCTAGTTTAGATTTACTTAATTTGTGTTTCACTAGAAGTTAGAAGGTGAATTAGAGGATTACCCCTAACCCCTTAATTCTAGCCAGACATATTATTGTTCATGTTATTCTTTTTATTTTTTGTGCATTAAGAGAGTTTAGGGAAATCTATTTGGCATAAAATTAACCCTATTCAAGAAAAAAATGGTATTAATTTGGTTAAGGTTAGACTATTTAAATATATGATGGTGATGGACCTAGAGAAGGATAGGGAATGGATATTATAGGTTATGCTCTAAAGGAAATGCATATGATATACATAGAGTACTACATGTAATGTCACTACAAGAATTACCATGAACATGATATTACGTATGGAGAACATAATAGGATATATTAGCTCCATCATGAGACAACAAATAGAAATTACCATAATGGTTATGTCATATGTGGTTTCCCATCAGAAGGAGGACCAAACATGGGATGTTATCCACCATAATGGTCGTCATAGATAATATTATTACTACTTAAATTCATGAGGCCATAAGCATTGAAAAGTAATGAATGAACCTCTAATGTGGTGACAATATGCAATGTCCTTCTTTTATCCCAGCCATAGGAACCAAAGAAATAATTAGAGAAATTTTAAAGCCTAAAATTGACCTCCCATTGAAAATGATAAAATAATATTTAGAATAATAAAATAATAGTTACAAAATTGTGAAGGGAAAGAAAAAAAGTACTTATTTTATCGTGTTCAACTCTATTGATTTTTATAGCTTAGGTAGGTGCTACTACATACCCCTAAGCATCTATACGTGTGGAAGTCAATTAATAGACCCTTAAACTTAGAAATTCATTTAAGTATTAAAGTAATTGACACTTATAAGGTAAAGTAAGTTAATCTAATGAAATCAAAAATTTATTGGTATTAGTGAATTAGATGAATCTCAACCATTGATTACAATTAATGCTGAGATTAAATCTCAAACATTAATCACTTTGGATATTAGGGTTGTGAATTTGGTCAATAAACTAAACTTAAGAAAGCAATTCTATAATTAGGTAGATGACACACAATAGACATCTAATATGCATAAGACATTTGGAGAATGAGATCTCAGTGATATAGTGGATAAGGACTTCATTTCAAGTGTGTTGGATTTAGGGAAGGTGAAAGGGGAATTAAGGGAGATCCAAGTCAACCAAGAAGATCTATAGAGGGTTTAATTAGCTAGATAAATTTTAAGTTCTTGTTGTATATATTTTCCTTAGTGGGTCATTTTTTGAGGAAGGGATGTGGAAATAAGGGATTGTTGCGAGGTAGTGTGAATCAATTATTAAGAAACTCTTCTCTTTCTATTATTATGATTTTAGTCCTTTCTTATATTATTTAACTTGTGAGAGAATTAATTCAAAAAGATAATGAGACAACAATATTTCAGACACACATGTTCAAACAACAATCCCTTGAGCAACACACATTTGACACAATGTTTTTCACGTGGAAACTTAGAGGGAAAAAAACCACCAATTTTGTTGTTTGTTTATGATATAAATTAAGAACCCACTTAATTACATTTGTTTATTTGTGAGCATCCCACTCACAAAAGGCATCCACCCCCTTTGGTTAGCAAGCACCAACTTTCCAAGAGGCACTAACCTCTTTAGCATGCAAGCACCAACCTGCTCTTGCCACTCCTATACTATTTCATAGAATTTTCAAACTTAAAAGAAAGGCATACAATTATGAAAGTAGAATACCAACAATGGTTGTTCATAGATTCGACTTCTACATTCTACCTTTTCTGTTCACTTGCAATAGATCTCCTCTCACTGATTACATCAACACTCCCTCTACGCTCTTCCTTCATTCTAAGGGGTTGTACACTGAATGCACTTCAGCACTACCCTTGCAATTATTCACATAGTCCTCATGTTTCTCTTGTTGTTGTATTACATAGTGTCCTCTCAGGTGCTTCAACGTCTCCACTTCGATGCACACTTTCAATACACTGCACTCTCACACATATGCTCACATCCCCAATTTTTTCGTTGTTAGTGATGGTTTTGTTGCACTGAGGCACTTTGCATGAGAGAGTCTCTCCACTCTATCCTCTAGCTTCCAATATGTACTTAGGCATGGCTTTATTTGCCACTCTTGTGTCTTCTGATAGTTTCTTGTTTTTAGAGCACCATTTACCACTCTTGGTAGATCTGATGCTCTGATTATGGCCAAGGGAAACCCTTCCTTTCTAGACTTGGTCCAAAATCTAAAAAACAATGTTTTATTTCCTATACACTACTTTTCCTTGTGTTAAATCATGTACATGCAAGTCAGCATATACCCAACTCACGTACATGTGTTAAAACAACTAAAAATAATAAATCTCAATAATTTCAAGCGGAGTTTATAGGTTTTACTTGTTACTCACCTACTATAGCCCATGGTCCAACTATTTCCCAATTGAAAAAACTAATTTGGAAGAGTATAAATAAACCTCCATGGGAAGGCCTAAGGAGGAGAAGGGATGAGATATTGATATTATAGTTGATTGATCCCTGATAGAGTCTGACGAAATTCATATGCCTCCTGCACTCCCCAAGATTTAGGAAGCTATTGTTTCCTCTTTTGGGATATCCTTGATCACTCTTGTGATATCCTTGTGTATGTTGATGGTATAAGATTGCTGAGGCCAGGACAAGATGAATCCGGAGGGTAGTTCCGCTTGGAGTAGCAGGAAGACTTAGGATGTAGTTTTCCATCTTTCTTGTAGCTTACATAAATAAAGAAATGTTGTTCTGTTCCTGATAATTATCATGTTTATGCATTGATACATTTTGTGATTTGTTTATAAATATTATATTAATGCTTTATTGTTCATTTTCTTATATGATCTAACGTATATATCATGAATATGCTTTATGTTGTTGCTATTGTATATGCCTTACTTGGATAATTTACATGTTTTAAAGGAATTGGAGGAAGTAGAGGGTTTGAACCCCATGGGATCTATGCAAACGTAGGACCTCCAAGTAAGGTCACTTCCTCCCGGTTCAGTAGTACAAGAATTTAGATTATTTGTGTGAACATTTCTTGCTATTGTTTTCCCTCCTCTCTATTGGGGTTTTCTACCCAAGACCCTATGGTGTTCCCACCTACAACATAATTGGTGAGTCCACTGAGGAAAACATTCTTGTTTTTCCTAGTTTGGGTTGTTTGTTCTCAATCAAGGTTTATTTTCTTGACTTATTAGATTCCCAGGCATCAAGTTTGATCTTCTGGATCATATCTTGATTTTTTTTCTTGATTGAGTCTTTTATACACTGTTTTTTTGGAGTACATGCACATATACATGTTAGTTTCCTAAAGTAGACCTGTGTATAT
Source organism: Pinus taeda (assembly GCA_000404065.3). Lineage (NCBI taxonomy): Eukaryota > Viridiplantae > Streptophyta > Pinopsida > Pinales > Pinaceae > Pinus > Pinus taeda. The sequence continues at coordinate 107,697 of APFE031405386.1, read as the reverse complement.
GCGAGTTTCCTGTGTTTGAAATGTGTGTGCATGCCTCTGAGTCTTTACACAGTCACATCTACATAATTTTGGATTGTTTTTTCAAAATATTTTTTCTCATTTAGGTCTATTTCCTGCTGACTTCTACTATTTTTTGGTCATCCACTATCTGTAGAACTTGATTCTCTTAAAAGTTTTCAATTTCGAATCTCCTTCTCAGTGAAAAGCCTAGTTGGCCTAGGATTTATTTTTGAGTAAGATTTTGGTTTGTGTCTTGGGTTCATGGCTTTTGTCTGAAGTTTCTGGGTGTTCTTGCTTTCTGGAACAAGAAATTGGTTTTTGTTTCATTTAGAACCTAGATTTCAAATTTCTTTTCTTTTCTTTCCCTTTTTGTTGACCTTGTTTCTTTTCACGATTTTTGAGGATCCCTTTGGCAATCTTGAGAGTATTTCTTGACATTTGTGTGTTTTCTAAAGCCTGGTACTACTATTTAGATCAATTTGTACAAGTTTGCAGTCCTTCTCATTTCAAGTTTCATTTATTAATGAGTTTTATAACTTGCAAGGTATAAGGACTCTTTTTGCTTGTTTCTTGATCTTTGGAATTTAGTAGTTCTTTTTGTGACCTCAAAAATTTCTTTGGGTGTTTAAAATGAAAAGGCAAAAACATAGTTTTAGCCATTCTTTTTCTTTCCAAGGTTTTGGTTTTTTGGTTTCTTTTGTTTTGTTTTTGAGCAATTGTGAACTTTTTTCAATTGTTTTTGCTTGGTTTGAAGGGATGTTTCTCTTTAGATTTGTGCCCTCTTTATAGTCAAGTTGACCTATTGATATTGTCAAGGAACACAATTACTTCTAGTATGAGCATCCATGCACCACCATTAGAGTTTTCATTAAGATAGTTTGCATTGTCAGCATTTTTAGTCTTTTTGTTATCTTTTGAGTGTGTGGAGTGTTTTTTCTTGAGAAAGAAAAGAAAATTTTTTCTTGTACAAGTTTATTCATAGAACTCTATAGAAATTCCTTTTCATTGAAGAAAATAACTGCTTTTTCATGTAGCTATGTTTCTATTGGTTTATTTTGCATCAAAACATCATTAGTTTCACTCTCATTTTACCCATGACTTAAAGAACAACCCTATAAAATCAAGTGCTTTAATAAAAAGAACTAGAACTTCTTAATTTGTCATTAACAAACACCAACAAGTTTAATTTTTTTAGGGCCTTGGAATATGTGAGTGGAGAGTTAACTCTCCAAGGCCGCTCAAATTATCAAACATAGAAGTTGAATAACAAATGAAATCCAGTGTCGTTAGAAAGACCGAGAAAGCTCTGTGATTGGTAGTCAAGAATGAGGGAGAGTGAAGACAAGGAAGAGAGATCCCCCCTCTCCTACTTGTTGGACGGGGCCCTGAGACTGTTCCACCCAAATTTTGATATGAACTGGTGCCCATAGTTTCCATTCCTAGGGATCACATAGGTGGTTGTGGAGGAGAATCCTATGGCACTTGAAGAAAACGTTTCATCACATTCATTAGTACTTCTGGAGGGTACCCTTGCAAAGCTTGGTTGCATGCACTAACAAAGGCTTTTGTTTGGAGGTCAACATAGTTGTTTATATTACCTTCGCTAGTAGGCTTGGGCCGTTATTATGCAAAACTATCTTCAGAAGGCCCTTTACTTTAATTTCTTGTATTTTGGTGTCTGGTCCTCATCACCCAAAGTGAAAATACTTATAAGTTGCTTGATTGGTTACATATTTAGGGACTTTATAGTTGAGTGATATTTTCTCTTTGTATTTAGTTTGCTTTAGGTGGGTTTTTCGTGTCACTTTTGGACATTAGATTCTGAGTGAGTGACCTACCACTCCATCGACTTTGAATTTTTTTTTATCTTTCTTTTGAAAGTTGTGGAGTTGCCTTCTTAAGGTCAAAGGTTTTGATTGTGAATCTCTCTTCCTTGGAAGGTCATTTGTACATTCCCGCAAGGGAAGGATCTCTGAATAATTTTGGTATGGCAAATATTCCTGTGGAGGCCAACCAAGGAACCCTTCCAAAAGGGGATTCTCATAATTTTTCTTTCTTTGGAAATGTTGGTAACCCCTTAATGGCCACTTTGAATATTCCTAGATTGAATGTTGGACTACCAATTTGGATGTGGTCCACTCTGAATATTCCAGATGTTCTTGAAGATTCTCAGGCAAATGCTTTATTTCAAGGGCATCAAATGGTTGTTAATTTTTCATCTTCTTTAAAAGAGAAATATGGGATTCCTTTTTCTCCTCCCTCTTGTAATAAGAGATCTAAAAAGAGGAGAAAGACGAAGGAGAAGAAGAAGAATAATTCTATCCATTCATCATCAACCTTTGCTAGTCATGTTGGAGATGATATTTCAGCCACTGCAAGTCACGTCGGGGTCACAAGTCCTGTCACTGCAACTCATACTAGCAATGGGTCACTACCTCTGTGAGTCATATTTCTATCGACTCACCTGCTTCCGTGAGTGGGGCTAAGGGCACAAGTCATATATCTTTTGGGAAAGAGTCACTGAGCTCTTCAAGTCATGTTAGAAATGTTCCATCAAGCACTACTAATCATATTAGCATATTGGATGTTGATAAGAAACCTAGGCGTGGAAGTTTTAAGCCTAAGTTCCTTGGTAAGATATGTAAGGGAAACCATCTTAATCATTTGCGTCCTAGGATTCCAGAGGTACAAAGGATATGGTCCAAGCCTAAAGGTTATTCTACTCCTGAATCTCTTATGGTTTCTCGACAATCTCATCAACTATTGGTTGATAATGTGGTCGAGTTAGTGTAATCTATCGCTGATTACACTCCTCTTTTGGGGGGTGAAGTGCCTAACAACATAGTCTTTTTTATTTCTAGTATAAAGTCTTCTGGTATAGGGGGATTTCTGTTTCTCTGAATGTACCCCCTCCAAGTTCTAGGAGTGTCTCCTTTGATTGGGATAGTCTTGTTGAGCCTCGTCTTCCTTCCGCTGCACCTTACTAAATAAAGGTCAGAGTTAATTCCCCAAACTTCTATTGATGTATGGTGGATGAAGGATCCTCCACAAGTATTATATCCTCCTTAACTTAAAAATATTTGGGTTCTCCAAAGTTGTTGACAGATGATAGCCATTTGTTAGCCGATGATAGAAGACCTGGTGAATCCATGGTTGTTCTTCCTCAATTGCCTATTACTTTATGTGGGAAGATTGCTTTTATTGATATGATGGTGGTTGATATCCCTTTAGACTTTAATATGCTACTTGGGTGTGATTATGTCTATGCTATGAATGTTGCAATGTCTTCACTCTTTCAAGTGAAGTGTTTTCCTCATAATGGGAATATTGTCACTATTGATCAGCTTGCATGTAATAATCACCACCCTAATTCAAATTTACTACAGAGTATCCATTAGTTTTTTCCAAGTGTTCAAGTAGATTCTACCCCACCACAGGTGAACTATGTGGCGTTGAATCCTAAATTTTCAATTACTTCTAAGAAGGATCCATTGAACTATTACTTTCCTTCATGGGACTTGGTCCTAACAGTTGACCGAGTGATTCCTCTTATGGGGACATGGGACCCATTAATTCCCTCTTTTGATCCTTGTAGTTCTCATGATTTCTTGGAGTTTGATTTTCCTTAACAGGAGGAACTTTTTGAAGCCATGAGTTTTGACTACCAAAGGAGTCCATGTCTTGAACCTCACAAGGGGCTTGTCCTGAAGAACTATTATGCCTAAGCCACAAGGCTACATGATTCCCTGTACCATATTGTACATATAAGGTATGCATTATTTCAAGTTTTGCATTCTATAAAAAAATATTGTATCTGAAGTTTATATGTGGGTTGTATTAACTTCTTGTCTAGTGTTCCTACTTATGTCTACAGAACTTGGAAGACTTATCCTTTCAACATTTTTATGGTTGATCTGTTCTTGATAGGTATTGGTTCTCGACAATGACATATAGGTTAGGTTCTTCACCTACATTGTGCATTTATCAATTTCCTTTCCCATTTTGGCCTTAGGATCAACCCCACCAAGATACGATGTAGAACCTTCTCATTGCTTAGAAGCGTCATGACTTTTGTGGTAGAGCCTACCTTATCATGGGCACCCTAGGTAGGAAGTTGTTGTCACTTGGCACCCATGCTGAAATTTTATTTTAGGCTTAGGAGTCCTCTTTAGTCTCACCATGACTTGTGCGTTGAAGCCTCATTCTCTTTCTTCTTTTATATTTTCTAGCCTTATACCCTAGAGGCTCCTTTGTGTTAAGTTGTACTACTACATTGCATGTTCACCATTTGTACCTTTTGGCCTTGAGACGGCTTCACTTGGAATCATTTTTAAGCCATCTTTTGACAATGTCTTCTGCAAAATCAACCTTCCAATCAATTAGCCTCTGCAACTTGACATCCACTTTCACCTATGGAAAGAACATTACTTTGAGTGTCATTGACTAGTTTCGCCACCTTGCATTAAGCATAGGAATGTTCCCCTCCCAAGAACTAGTGAATCTGCTTTATTGACACTCATTATTTCCATTCTACTATAGCATTCTTTTATTCTTTTTTAGGCTTTATAAATATGTAAAAGGCAAAAAAATATATGCTCCAAAAAAAGAGCGGGAAGGGGAAATTATTTCCATATTTGATGGCAGCTCAAGTCATTTCTTCCACCCTTAACCAAAGCACTCAAAAAATAAGTCTTTCCTCCATTGGGATGGGCTTTAGTTTGACTTAGGAGAGCCTTAACCTTGTTATTGAGTTAGTACTCCTCCGATTGGTTATCTCTTACAATCATATGGAGAGTTTTCTTATGCCTCCTGCATGACAAATTTATACAAAGCTATCATATACTACCATGTAGTCACAGTTGAGTTTTGATTTTATTCAAGGGAAGTAAACCCGAGTCAGCCTCTCTGTGGTGTCCCTTGACCTATTTTTCAGTCGGCCATCCCTGGTTGTCGGAGTCATGTTCATTATCGCATCATCTATTTGTTCCTTTTCATGTGTTGGTTTGAGAAGGTCTCCATTGACTTCTTGCAGTAGGTCTTGCTCTTATTGACTACGAAAAATTTCTCTGAGAGTAGATATAGAGCTACACCCTAGCCCTATTTTCATTGATAGGTCACCATGTATGCAACATCGATCAGTATCATGGGTCTTTGACTAAGTCGTTTCCCTTGTGTTCGACATCAACTTTCATTATCACACATTGGGATTCATGCAATGGCTTGGTTTCCATTTGAACCTATTGGTGGATTCCTCGCCTCTGTGACAACTTTCATTATTGGTTGGTTTAAATGGTTTCTATCATGCCCTAGCCACATCTTGTGTATGCGGGAAACATGCTTCGAGTGGGTTACTACATCTTTATTTCTTTGATTCCTTCCACATTATTGGCCTACGGGTTACACTCGCACTAGATTGATCAAGGATGCCTTAATTCCTTCCTTCTAGCAGATCTTTTCCCATTGAATTCATCCCATTTCTCTGGGAAATAGATCTCAAGTCCATTTGGCAGTACCTTAGAGTTTACAGTCATCAGTGGTAGACTCCTTCGCTATCGATAATGGGAAAACATCATTGTCTCCTAATTGAAAGATTCTTCCAAGTGTTCAACTACAACTCATTTATTCACACTTGTTAGTTTGTAGTGGGTACCTTGGCTCTCATCATCATTATTGGTGAGTAGCCTCACATTTGTTAATGGTAGACATTAGTGACCGGTAATCAAATGATTTCTCACATGGTAAAATTCATATCAATTATTCCCATTGTGTAGAAATATACCATGGTGGTTGATGAAGACCTCGGGTTTGCATAAGCATTTCCTGGTTCACTTGTTAGTTGCTCCTGTTGCTGCTAGTTGACACCATCCACCTTATATGTTGTAGTTCCTTATAGAGGCATCCTATATGTTTACACCCAAGTTGCTTTGTAGTACCATTTATTCCACCATTTGACTTGGTACTTTTTGGATCAACTTTATGTCTTCAGTGATCAGCTTCATACTTCAGCATCATTGATCAATTCTTTATATGTGATATTTATACATGTACTTATTTGGATATGATCAGATGATCCATTATGTATTTTCAGTTCCTTTATACATGTATGCATATTCAACCGGCTTTTTTACTTGACATGGGGACATGCTTTACAATCTCTGAGCGTGGGTATCCCTGCCTTAGACAACGATTTCTTTATGATCTCTTTCATTAGATTGGTAATCTGAATTATAGTGAACTCCTCCTCAGTCTCGGCATGATTCCTTCTATACACTTAATACATTTCGGCCATCATGTACCCCTTCTAACCTCATATATTAGGGGGCATATGTTATAGCACCATTTACCACTCTTGGTAGATCTGATGCTCCGATTATGGCCTAGGGCAGCCCTTCCTTTCCAGACTTGGTCCAAAATCTAAAACACAATGTTTTATTTCCTATATGCTACTTTTCCTTCTGTTAAAAGTGTGCACACACTCAACATATACCAAACCCACATACATGTGTTAAAACACTTAAAAATAATAATTCTCCTTAATGTCGGGCGGAGTTTACAGGTTTTACCTTTACTCACCTACTACAACCCGTGGCCCAACTATTTCCCAACTGAAAAAAAATATAATTTCGAGAAGTATAAATAAACCTCCATGGGAAGGCCTAAGGAAGAGAAGAGATGAGATATTGATATTATAGTTCATTGATCCCTGATCAACTCTGATGAAGTCCCTATGCCTCCTTCACTCCCCAAGCTTTAGGAAACTCTTGTTTCATCTTTCAAGATATCCTTGATCCCTCTTGTGATATCCTTGTGTATGTTGATGGAGGAAGAATGCTGAGGCCAGGATAGGGTGGATCCAGAGGACGAATCTGCTTGGAGCTGGAGGAAGACTCAGGTTGTAGTTTTCCATATTTCTTGTAGCTTACGTCAATAAATAAATGTTGTTATGTTCCTGATATTTATCATGTTTATGCATTCATACATGTTGTGATTTGTTTATAATTATTATATTAATGCATAATTGTTCATTTTCTTAGATGATTTAATGTATATGTCATGAATACACTTTATGTTATTGTTGTTGTATATGATTTACTTGGATAGTTTATAGGTTTTAAAGGCATTGGAGGAAGCAGGGGGCTTAAACCTTGTGGGATCTACCCAAATGTACGACCTCTGGGTAAGGTCACTTCCTCCTAGTTGAGTAGTATAAGCATTTATATTGTTTGTATGAGCATTTCTTGCTACTGTTTTCCCTTTTCTCTATTGGGGTTTTCAACCCAAGACCCTAGGGTTTTCCCACCCACAACACTTGTCAAAATGTCCAATACATTGATGGGCCTTACAATTCTTCATATTTTGATTGTAGATAACTCCTGTGCTAATAAATTAATTTTTAGGTGACCTTCACACTCCTCCAAGAGTCCCGTGCTTATTTATTGTTCCATAAATATTAATAGTCCACAAAGGTGAATGTTTTGTTCTTAGTTATCAATGCCATTTGTGCATGCGAAGCTGTCAATTGCTTTGTTCATGCTCTCAAATTCATCTATCCTACAAGTGTTTTACTTGATTTCTTGTTACAGAGTCTTCTATAATATTATCCCTTTTCAACTACCAACCCCTATGTGCCTACATTCAATTTCACAACTATCGACCCATACAATATTTAATTCTCTATACTTCCTTATGGGAGAAACTTCGTATCACAAATTCACAATGGTGTAGTTGTTCGATACTCCTCAATCCCATACCTTTAGCTCCTTTGTCACTGAGCTCCTTTAGTATTTCTCCTCTTTGGGACCAAGAGATGTGACCTGCCACTTAGCATTAAGGTGCTAAGGTGCTTTGTTCTTACCAGGGCCAATCTCCCTTTGCTACTGCTATGCACCCATGCCTCTATGGTTTTACATGATCAGGAGCTTGCCCAATATGGGAAGTCCCCTCCATCAAAAATTTTTCAATAACCAACTATTCTAGAGTTCTGATATCTTAAACCCACAATATGTCAAGCTCTGATATGACATCATCACTCCACATGGCGTCTTTATAGAGATTTCACGTGTCACCTTGATCTGGTGCCCTAGGGAACCCAATATTGTTGAATCAACCTCCCACGTGTCTTGTCACACTACTACATTATGCTGACGTTAGATGACATTGTAGCTTATCAGAACCAATATCATGCTGCCATGTGTCCTACTGGGAGGAGAGAGAAGGGAACCCGTCTACCCTTGGATTTACAACAAAATCCTTTATTAATATTATCTGGCATTACTCAACACTTTTTAATAATATCATAACTTCTAGACATTGGGGCTTCTTATAGCGCCTTAGTTAAGAAGTTATGATACTCCAACATCCTGAACCTCCAATATTCAAATATCATGATGTGCCATTGTCCCAATGTGTTGACCTCTGGGGTTCCAATATTCTGATATGCTGATGTGATGATATCCTGAACCTCCATGATGATGATACACCGATATTCTAACTTTTGACATTCTGATTCCCGATGTCTGGTATCCGACAACCATGAACTTCAGTAGACCATATATTTTGATCTAGGAATCCATTTCTAAACTTCTACATATCATAGGAAAACTCTTCAAAAGAAATTTTCATTGGATATGTTTCAATGTAGTCTTTGGTTCCTTCTACATATTGGAAGATGACTAAAAAATTCTATGCTCATTGACTATTTGGACAACTAAACTCATATCCACCATGATTATCATTTTATCGCTTCTTTAATAAGCCTGCTACTATGATGACATCCTATAATAAGTCTGTAGCTAACATGGGATTCCTCCTAAACACCCAATAATCATGGTGATACTTGTTTGACATAAATTCGCACTCTATCGCAACCACCCATACATCATCAAATCTCCAACAATTCCCCCCCTTTAGTATTGATGACAATACCATAAGCTCTCCCTCAAGCTAGGCATGGTCTACTTTGATGCCAATATTCTCCCACTTTGACATCTGTGGCAAGGAATGCTTTTAAGCACTACCCCTGAACCATTGCAATATACTCTCCCATGAGTTCCATAAGCTTAGTAGCTACCACCACCTTCCAAAATGAAGTAATTTGGTTGGAGGAGTCACAACTCCTATCTACAACCGAAGATATTCAAATGGTTCCCTTCCTAGTGGCTTGGTAAATATATATGCGAGGTTATCTTTAGTGGGTACATATTTAAGTCTAATAGTGTTGGATGCAACATGTTACCTCACGAAATGGTACTTGATATGAATATGCTTAGTATTTGAATGCATGACTAGATTTTTGGATATGTTGATGGCACTTGTGTTGTCACACATTATTGGAATGACATCAAACAACTCTACCTATATATCTTTCAAGGTTTGCTTCATCCACATAATCTTTATACAACAAGTAGAAACAACAATATACTCTACTGCAGTAGTTGAAAGAGAGATGGAGCCCTATTTCTTACTGACCCATGACACCAAGCATTTACCAATGGAGAAAGCTGCACTAGAAGTACTCTTTTGGTCATCAAGACTTCCAACCCAATCTGCATCTATATAGGTATTCAATTTGAAATAATCACTCTTACCATACCACAATCCCTATTTTACTATACCTTGAAGATATTTGAAAATCCACATGACAACAAAAACATGAGTGTCCCATCGAAATGGCTGAAATCTGATCACAATCCCAACTGGTTGCATGATGTATGGCCTTGAAGCTCTTATATACAATAAGCTTCCAATCATTGACCTGTATTCAGTTTTATTTACTGGTAGTGTTCCATCTTCTTTGCACAATTTTCATCCTATAGTCATTGGCGTGCTAAATAGTTTGCAATCTTCCATTCCAAATTTCTTCAGTGTTTGCTTGGGATATTTCGATTGGGATATAAATAGTCCTTGTGGAGTGAGTGATTTGCAGACTCAGGAAGAAGGATAGTTCTTCGATCATGGACATTTCAAACTATATTTGCATATATTTTTCAAATTAATGACCCAACTGTTCCATATCATTGCCAAATATTATATCATCCACATACAAAACTATTATCAGTACATGGCCACCTTTAGATTTTAAATACATGTTACTGTCAACTGTGCCTTTCTTAAACCCTTGTAGCTGAAGGTACTTATCTATTCCTTTGTACCAAGCTATGGGGGGATTTTTTAGTCCATACAGGGCATTCTTTAGTTTGAATATGAGCCCTTCATTAGAGGTGAGTAGAAATCCTTTTAGCTTCTTAATGTAAAATTCTTCCTCTAAATCTCCATTGAGAGATGATGACTTCACATCCATTTGATATACCTTGATATTCTTGTGGATGGAAAGAGCAAGAAATATACTTATAGCTTCTAGTCAAGCTACGGGTGCAAATGTTTCTTTGAAATCTACCCCTTCTATTTTGGCATACCTTTTATAGACCAATCGAGCTTTGTTCTTGATTACTTGACCCTGTTCGTTTAGTTTGTTCTTGAAAACCCATTTGGTTCCAATAACATTTTTCTCTCTTGGCCTTGGAATAAGCTCCCATGTATAATTCTTCTCAATATGGCCAAGTTCTTCATTCATAACTTTCACCCAAAACTTGTCTTCACTTGCTTGACAAAGGTTCTTGGGTTCTAGCTATGATAACAAAGCCAAATTTGCATAACTTGTACTTCCCACAAGTTTCCTTCTGGTTTGGACACCTTGTCTTTGATCTCCAAGAATTTGACTCTCAGGATGGTTCCTTTGTACATACCTAAAGGGTGTCTTTGGCCTTGAAGACATACCTACTTCCTCACCTTCATTGTTTGAATTTGTTTCATTCAGATCGACAAACCTTAAATTTGAGATTTCTTCATCATTTAAGTTCATATTACTTTTATAGGATTCAAGTTGTGAACCTACTTCATCTACTATTACGTCGATGAAATCCTAAATCTTCTTTTTCTGATTGTTGCAACACTTATATCCTTTTCTTTGAATAGAGTATTCTAGGATATTCGTTTGTCAACATGTGAGTCAAACTTCCCAGGGCTCTTTTCATTCCTTTTAATGAAGCACTTTCTCCCAAACACCTTGAGGTGTTTAACTAATGCATGTCTTCCGTTTGATAACTCATAGGGAGTTTTATCACTATCAGGCCTGACTTGAGTTCTATTTTACAAATATATTGCTTCTTGGGCTGCTTCTCCCTAGAAGTTCTGAGACACTCATGCTTAGTCTAACATTCCTCTGGCCATTTCCTGAATTATTCTATTCTTCCTCTATACTACTCCATTTTGCTAAGGAGTTCAAGCCACTAAGTACTACCTCCTAATGTCATGCTCTTCATAAAATTCCTCAAATTCTCTTGAGGCGTACTCTCCCCCTTTGTCTAATCTTAAGCATTTTATCTTTAAATATTTCCTATTTCCTACTTGATCTTTAAACTTATTGAAATGCTTCAATGCTTCTGATTTTTATTTTAAGAGAACAATCCAAGTAGCCCTGGTGAAATCATGAATGAGAAACATGAAATACCTCTCTCCTTTTGAATTTTTTTGTCTAGTTGGACCACAAATATCTACGTGAATGAGCTCCATAGGTCTAGTTCAGAAGGACTCTTTCGATTTGAAATGAGTCCTAGTCTGCTTGCCAAACTGACATGAATTGTAGATTATGTTATTCGGATTTGATAGTCTTGGTAATCCTGTCACTTCTCCCATCTTTCTTATCTTTAGGAAACTATCAAAATTCATATGCCCAAGCCTCTTGTGCCACAATTATGCTTCACTCGTTTTTCTCAAATAGCAATTGACCATGGAATCATCAAACACATATACATTATTATGGCTTTTGATTGCTTTTCCCACCCATTCTATTCTTTATGTTGTAGATATTAGAATCTTTAGATCGAAAGGTCAAATCATAGCCATTGTGACACATTTGGCTAACACTGAGAAGATTGTTCTTGATATCTTCTACATACAACACATTTTGTGCTTCAGTTTTTTATCAAGACTGACTACTACTTTTCCCTTGATTCTTATGGGAGGGTTGTTTCCAAAAGTGACATTAATTCTTATTTCCTTTTCCATAAGTGACATGAATTTTCTTTTGTCCCGAGTCCTCTATTTGGAACAACCACTATACAAATACCATTTATTTTCTTGATTATGCACTAATAAGGTGAGTCCACATTGCATGCTCCTTTTAGTCTTGAGTTTCCAGCTCCCTTTATCCTTTTGGATAATTATCTATCTGACATTTTTGGACTTATATAGGTATTCAAACTTGCTTCTACACTCATTCTCTTTGTGGCCAAAATTATTAAATTTGAAGCTTTATACTTCAGTTAGCAAGGGAGAGAAGACAATCTGATTTCTGAGAGACGATTTTTGAGACATAGAAATCTGATGCGTATTATATCTGGTATTTTCATCCCTTTCAACTTTGATCCTTCTACAGTGAATTTCTTTACGTCCAAATATTTGACACTTATAGTAGCGACCACAAAACAAATAGGCATGCCTATTGTTAGAAGCATTATGACATTGTGCAGGAAAATACCTTGGTTGTCTGATTTATTGGTTCATTCTCCATTAACGATTTCCTCTTTGCCCGACTGCTCTTTTGTCTTCCGTAATTCATTTATGATTATTCTTCTCATGGCTCTATGATCTTTTATATCCTGTGGACCTGAAGTTTATCTTCCCAAAATAATATTCTTGTGTCTTAGTATATCCCAGACCATTTTTGATTCCTGAGGGCCTTTGAATATTCAAGAGCTGATCTAGTCTCCTTGTCCCTTCAAATTTTTTTTCATTTAGACCCTTCTTGGTCTTTGTTTTCTCAAGATTAGTTCTTAGAGAGACAACCTCTGCTTGAAGACTATGACGATTCTCTTCCCATTGTTCAATCAAGTCTTGAAGAAATTCTTCTTTTTGTTTGGCCTCCTCCAGCTAAAATTCCAAAGGAAAAATATCATCTTTGCATATTTGTGAGATTGTTCCCCTTTTTAACTTGAGAAGCTCTTGTTTCAACTGCTTGTTCTCCTCTTCAAGTCTCTCACAGTTTCCCTGGTTTTTTTTTAGTAGAAGGACTAGACTGTCCTAGCTCTTTATAACTTCTTCAAGATTTTATTTTTGATAGGAAAGCTCCACATTATTAGAGTTATACATAGCTTCCTATTCAAACTGTAATTGTTCCTTTAGTTTCTTATTTTTCTTCCTTGCTTTCTTTAACTTGTGAGTTCACCTTCAAGGTACACTACTCCTTCTTATTTCTCTTTAAAGTCCATAATACCCTATTTTTTGGAGTTTGTTTCAAAAGCCATAAGGAGATACTTATCAAAATCATTCTTCAATGAATGTTCACAGTCTGATTTTGGTGTGGAGCTATCTGCATTGGATTAGAACCCCTTCTTCTTATAGTTCTTTTTATTTTGATGTGTCTGAGACTTGTTTCCAAATTTCAAATCCTCTTCCCTCTCAACCATTTATTTATAAGGGAATTTTGAAGTGTAATGTACAACTCTTCCATAGTCAAAACACCTAAGGGGAAACTTCCCTTTATATTCTCCCGACCCTCGCTTTAGATTTCTGGCTAGTTGAGCCAACTCTTGATCATATTCACAACTTGATCAGTCTTGATGTTCTTTGTGCTCCTTGCCCTTTCTAGATACTCTTAATGCTACTTCCTTCAGTTCAGATTTTTATATTCATACTCTCATCTCATAGGTTGTTAGAGTACCATGTAGCTAATCCATCTTGAGATCCTTTAAGTTATCCATTTCCTCAATAGATGAGATTTTGGCATTAAATCTCATGGGTAGAGATATTAATATTTGTAGAAAAATCATCTCTTCCTTGAACTTTTGACCAAGTCCTCTAATCATATTAGTCACTTCATTAAATTTGAGGAATTATTATGCTATGCTTTCATTCTTAGGATTTCAAACCTCCTTCTGAAGGTTTGAGGTTTCACTTGCTTGACTTTGTCATCTCCTTCATGACTCTAGTTAAGATTTATCCACACTTCCTTAGCATATTCACAATGCATAAATTTTACAAGTTATGACTGACTAAGACCAAAGAGAATGACATTCTTAGCTTTAGAATTGTTTCCGTATAATTTTTACCATCTACATTAGTGGGAGGAATATCAGGGACATTGTAGTCTACTAGTACTGAAGTCCAAACATCTACTCCCAGGGACATAAGATATGAATCTATTCTTGATTTACAAAAATCATAGTTGGTCCCATCAAAGGCTGATATTATACTTGAGTAAGCCTCTTGACTCTCTCACCTAGACATAAATCCTTATAGATCTACCTCCGAGTGTTTAAACCATTGTTGAAGGAGCTTGGTTCTGATACCAATTGTTAAAATAAGAAATTGTTGAGGGGCGGAGGGGGTGAATCAATAATTAAGAAACTATTTTCTTTTTCTTATAATGATTTTATTCCCTTATTATATTATTAACTTGTGAGATCATTCATTCACAAAAATAGTGAGCCAACAATATTTTAGGCATACATATTCAAAAAACATGAGAAACACATGTTTCACACATTGTTTTTCACATGGAAACTCTAACGTAAAAAACCACCAATTTTGTTGTTTGTTTATGATGTAAATTAAGCACCCAATTAATTACCCTCGTTTGTTTGTGAGCACCCATTCACATGAGGCACCGACCCCTTTTGCTTAGCAAGCACCAACTTTCCAAGAGGCACCAACCTCTTCATTATGCAGGCACTAACCTGCTATTGCCATTGCTCTACTATTTCATACAATTTTCGAACTGAAAATAGAGTCATGAAATTATACAAGAAAAATATCAACAATGGTTGTTCTTATATTTGACTTTTACATTCTACCTTCTATGTTCACTTGGAACATATTTCCTTTCACTACTTACATCAACACTTCCTTTGTGCTCTACCTTCACTGTTAAGAGCTCTAAACAAATTGTACTTCAACACTACCCTTGTAGTTCTTCACACAGTCCTCACACTCTTCTTGCCACTATATTATACAGTGTCCTCTCAGGTGCTCCAGGCTCTCTGCTTTGATGCAAACTTTCATAGTGCTACACTCTCACACACATGCTCACATCCCCAATTTTTCCATTGTCGGTGATGGTTTTGTTCCACTGAAGCACTCTACACAAGCGTTTCTCTACACTCTATCCTCTAGCTTCTAATCTGTAGTTTCTTGTCATAGTGGCCAAAATAGAGATGGACCCTGCAATTCTTCATAGTCTGACTGTACATAGTTCCTGTTCTAAGAAATTAATTCTTAGGTGACTTTCACACTCCTCCAAGAGTCCCATGCTATTTATCATTCCATAGGTCTTGACAGTCCACAAAGGTGACCATGTTGTTCTTATTTATCAACACTATTCGTCCTTGCGAACCTGTTGATTTCTTCCTTGATGCTCTCGAATTCATCTATGCTACAAGTGTTGTGCTTTATTTCTTGTTACATATTCTTGTAAAATATTAGCCCCTTTCAAAGACTAACCCTTCTGTGCCTACATTTAATTTCGTAGTTTCTGACCCATACAATATTTAAATATTTGTACTTCCTTATCAGAGAAAATTTGTATCACAACTTCAAAGTGGTGTAGTGTTCTAATACTCCTTAATCCTGGTATCTTTATCTCCTCTTCCACTGAGCTCCTTGAGTATTTTCCCTCTTCGGGACGTAGATATGTGACTTGTTTCTTAGCATTAAGGTGCTAAGGCGCGTTGCTCCTGCCAGGGCAAATCTTCCTTTGCTATTGATTT
The DNA here is from genome assembly GCA_000404065.3 of Pinus taeda. Lineage (NCBI taxonomy): Eukaryota > Viridiplantae > Streptophyta > Pinopsida > Pinales > Pinaceae > Pinus > Pinus taeda. The sequence goes on along the minus strand of APFE031405386.1, from coordinate 91,933 downwards.
TCACCCTTGGTTTTATGTATTTACATGATCAAGATCCTACCTAATATCAGAAGGCCCCTCCACTGGAACCTTTTCAATAACCAAATATTATAGAGTTTTGATATCTTAATTCTCCAACATGTTTACCTCTGATATGATGTCATCACTCCACGTGGCATCTTTATAGCGATGTCACATGTCACCTTGATTTCATGTACTAGGGCAGCTAATATCATTGAATAAGCTTGCCATGTGTCGTTCCGTACTACTATGCCATGCTAATGTTAGATGATACTATATCTTATTGGAACCAATCTTATACTGCCATGTGTCGTTTTGGGAGGAGAGAGAAGGGGACCTGTCAACCCTTGGATTTGCAACAAAATTCTTTATTAGTCTTGTTTGGCATTATTTGACAGTTTCTAATACTATCGGAGCCATTGGACATTATAACTTCTTAAAGTGCCTCAGTTAAGAAGTTTCGATGCTTCAATGTCCCGAACCTCTGATATTCCGATATCGCGATGTGCCTCTATACCCATGTGCTGACATTTGGGGTTCTGATATTTAGATATGCTAATGTGTTGATATCGTGAACCTCCAATATCTGATACACTAATATGATGACCTTCAACATTCTGATTCCCGATGACTAGTATCCAGATCATCGATATGTTGATGCCTTGATATTCCTTCCTTCATAAGGCTTCACAACCTTGAATTTCGACATACCATGTCTTTTGATCCAGGAATCAATTTCTGAACTTGCTCTTATTGTAGGAAAAATATTCTAGAGAAATTTACATTGGATAGGAACCAATGTAGTATTTGATTCCTTATGCGGCTTGGAAGATGACTGCAAACTTCTCTTCTCACTGATTCTTTGGAAAACTGAACTCATAGCCATTGTGTTGATCATTTTATGGATTATTCAGTAAGTCTGCTACTGTGTTGATTTACTACAAGAAGCCTACAACTACAATGGTATTCCTCCCAACACCCAATCATCATGTTAATCCTTGTTTGACATCAGTGCCAACTCTATCACAACCACCCATACACCATCAAATGTCCAACAAGGGATCCCTTGTAAGTTTTAAATTAAAATAAAGAAGAACCAATTTGAAGGGAATATATATATATATATACACACACACACACACACACACACACACAAGTGACAATGACATTTTGATTTATTTGCTTGCACTAATTATTTTGTTTATGTTAAAATTATAGACATGTTATGATTCAGTAGATCTAATCTATTGGGAAATAATTAGCTAGGTTGTAGGGTTACAAAATTAACAAAATCATATATTTACTCAAATTTTAGGTGTATGCACTCATTGAATGCAAAAATAAATTATAGATCCAATGATCCCCTAGAATTAAAATTTGCATAAATTGTAACAATATAATTAAAAAATATAACAAAAAGGATTTTCTTTCTTTCCATCAAAATATATTTACACTTATGGTTGATAGTGTGATCTTGATTTTTCTAAACTTGATGTTGATGGAAAAAAAATCGATTCCCTTTTTATACCTCAAAATTTCTCTAATGGGACATGAAAGCTTATGATGATAAATATCATTGTGAGGCATAGATAAGGTTTAATTGTTGTTCCTTCTTCCTTAGTTACAGGAATGGTTTATGCTACATCCTCATCCATAACGGGGAGGGGATATTTCTGAAATAATGAAGGAAAATGGAAACACAAAATTTAGACATTCATAATATCCATATCGTATGCCACTCAAATATATGATTGATTATGGGCTAGGGAAAATGTTAGGGGTTAACATTCGCATGTGGGCTAATTTTCCATGTTTTTTCCAAGAAATATATTTGCAAATTTCCTTTTTTCTTAACATGATTCACCCAGATTTATAATAAAAAAATATTTTACCTTAAAATTCACCAAAATTTTCTAGACTAATGTAAAATCATTATAAATGTAAATAGTTTTACATAACTATCACCAAACATTTCACAGCTGGCATATTAGGGACTAGTAAGATTCCCCAAGGTTTCTAAATTTTAAGATAAAATTACATTCTTAAAATTTTCCATGATATGGGAAACTGTATTTTGATGACACAAAGTGAGGATTTCAGCTCCCTCATCATATCTTAAATGTAATTGAAAACTTGTGAGAAACGTTGTAGGTAGCATTGTAATACTTGGATGAACCTAGATGGTTGGTCTATATGACATTTTATGACTTGCCCTATGAAAGTGCCTTGAAATAAGAATAAAATTTAAATCATAAACAATATTATTTGAGAAGAAACATATATTAAGGGACATAATATTGTTACAAATATATTCTCCAATGCAACCTTGAAATTTTAGACTATATAAAGGGAGATTGGTAGGCATGGGAGGTCAAGTGATATTGTCTTACATATGATCATTTATTAACCTACTATTTGGAAGGGTCAAACTATCCATGTATAGGAGACTCTGTATACAATTAAAATTGTTGTTTATATTGTTGGTATTTTTTTTTGCTTGTAGCCTTATTAGAGGCTATATTAACAATTAATATATGCGTACCTACATTGAGGATGACAAAATACATGTAAGGTATATTGACTCTAAAGAGATGAAAGATTATGAACTCAATGTTGAGCTAGGAGGGATTAGATTATGGTTATGTTTGATCCTCACACAACGAGTAGAAGGAAGAATATGAGTTGGAATGGTATGTACTGGATGAATACCCTAAATGATAAATGAATTCCTAAGGGAAATTAGGAGCATAAACTTGACAAGGTGTAGCTACTCCTCTCAAAAATAATAAATTATGTGTTCTAAATAATGAAGAGAAAAAAGTAATTAATTTGAATAAGAAAATGACAAAACTATAACCACATGTATATGTGGCATGATAAGTAATTTCTACCATGTTCCAATAAATTACCAATAATTTAAAGTCCTAAAGCGATTATATTAATCCTAGGAAACAAAATGTCTCACTATCCTAAAATATGCCCTGACTTGAATTGTGTAAGAATAAAATTGCCCCCCAAACATTTTTCAAATGTTAATGACCTCCACTAAAATAAAGAAAAACCCAAAAAAATTTCCTTTCAAACACTCAAGTTTGAGGGAGATAAAATCCCCCAAATGAGTGAGTGATGGTGTGAAATTGATAGTTATAATGAAGGGCAATAAGGAAAATTTCTATGGTCTACAACTATCTTCCTTAAGTTATCTCTAATTATTGAAAACCATCTATATAGAAACCTTATTAATGGTCACTAAATTACCTCTTCAATTATATATACAATAGGTTCATTTTCCTTCAATTGGAATAAACTATGAGGTATTCATGCAACTATTGCATTCTAGGGTTTTGATCTATCCTATTACTTCTCACTTTGGTACCAACGTCTCCCATTAGCACTCACATGGGGTGGGGGTAGAGGAGGAAGACCCTCCTTCCACGAAATTCTAGTTTCTTGAATGGGTAATCACTCCACACGAAGAATGGAAAACCTCTCCACATCTAAAGCGCTCCTTAACTAAACATTTGATGACAAACAAATTGCTAAAACTCAAGCTGTAGTTAGACCAGAGTGTTAGGATGCCAATATTTCCAAAGGATATACTACCTCTCTATCACAAAAAAAAAGACTCCCCTCATGGAAATAACCCCTAAACAATCAGGTGTTGGCATTATGATACAGGTGTTGTCCTTGATGGAAACTCACTCAGATGAGAGATCATGGTGCAACATGTCAACAACAAAGAATTACATATCAGACTACAGAGAATGAAGAAAGAGAGGTATACACAGGTTCACCTTGACCAATCTGCATATACACACAATTTCACTGAACACAAGTAGCATATACGTACACACGCACTTTCATAGAAGGAAAAGCAAGCATATGTTGGAAAAATAAGTTTTTTGTTTGAGGTATTTGGTCCAAGGTATTTTGATCCATGGTATTGGTCGAAGGTATTTGGTCCGAGGTATTGATCCTAGGTATTTGGTCCAAGGTATTGGTCTTAAGTGGTTTTGATCCATGGTATTGAAAAAGGCCTAAAACTATACAAGGAGGAGAAGATCATTAGGCCAAGGTGTGCAAGTATTGAATATCTGATGAAGTGTGAGATCTAGTATGCACGTTATTGACTTATGGTGCTTTGCTTAATCTGAACCAAGGATGAACCTTAGTGGTTTATAAAGGATAAGGTCTAATGATGAATCAGGATCTTAAGACTTGAACTGAATTGTCATTATATGGTTTGATCATGTATATCCTAGATCTGAATATTGACACATGCGTTATTTTGTAAATGTTATGATCTTGGTATAACTAAAGTATGGAATAGTTGCAAAATTATGAATTAATATTTATAGATGTATACGCTGGTTGGCTTTGATAAAAGCACGTATACACGCTGGTTCAACACATGGAAGTAGCGTATACCTTATGAGGAATGTTTCAGTTATTTCTGTTTGCTATTGCAGAGTTCAGGGTTCTACTTTGGGTTCTGTTGAATGTATTCTAGTGACAGTGTTCTGAATGGTCAAATTCAAGTTATGGTGATTGAGCTTCAGTGATTAGTTGATGAAGATGTACTTTATGATTGTATTGGAGTTATGATGTTATTGATGAGTCCAATATGAAAATTGAATTAAACATGGCCTTCAGATTGTGTTGTTGTGTTCCAGGAGTATCCAGTGTGAAAACTCATGAAATGTGGTCCCTGGTAGAAGAGTGGAGTTTTTTGTAGGCTGGCACTTACATACTAGTAAACATATTGGCTAATATAAGAGCTAGGGTGTTTTAGCTCCCTTCCAGTAGTAGATAAAGAATGAGAGATCGTTGTAGCCTTCTGTAGGTGGGTGCCTGCGTACTCGTATTACTCTGAACCAATACAAGATTGTAAAAAGATTTTCTTATTATTAAAAGAAGACAGAGATGACAACAACAGGTGGCTTTTACCCACATTGGGTTTCCACCGTATATCTTGGTGTTCATGTGTGTTGCTTATGTGTAATGCTTTATTCTTCTTTTACTGCACTGTCTAATAAATCTCTGATATATTGGTTAAAGTTCAATACATGATAAATTGTCTAAATCAAAAGTTCTCTGCATATACATTGGTTGCTTTAAGTAAAGTCGCGTGTACATGCTAGTTTACTTAGCTAAAGTAGCATATATAAATCTATTTGGGAAATTAAATTATTGATCTAATAATACTGATTCACCCCCCTCTCAGTATTATTTCCAACAATTGGTATCAGAGCAAGTCCAGCGTGGGATCCATCAGACCGCCAATCTTTGATGGGAGCAACTCTGTTTATTGGAAAATAATAACCACAACCTATCTACAATCACTTGGAACAGATTTCTGGGAAATTATGGAAGGAGGATATACATTTCCAACGGTAATTCCTACAGATACGGCAGGTAAAAAGCAATATGAAACCAATGCCAGAGTTGTCAATACCTTATTGGGAAGTTTGTCACGATTACAGTTTGTCAAAGTCATGTAGCTCAAATAAGCCAAAGAAATATGGGACAAAATCGTTCTGAGCTACGAAGAAGAATCTCAGGTAAAACATGCTAAACTTCAAACTCTCAGAATTCAGTATGAAACTCTTAAGATGCACAGTGATGAAAGTATAGCTAGTTACTTCTTACGTATAGATGAGGCTATTAATTGTATGAAGAATCTAGGTGAATATATAAAGGAAGTTACCTTAGTTGAGAAACTTTTGAGATCCTTGTCTGCTAAATTTTAACCAAAAGTGTGTGCCATAGAAGAAAAATAGGATCTGTAGACTATCACTATGACACAGATTCACGGAATCTTAACTGCCTTTGAGATGAGAAAAAGAGGTCCATCAGATAAGAGAGAAGCTGCATTTAAAGATTCAGTAAAAGCAAAGGAAGAACACAATGAACCATGACATATTTCAGAAGAAGAAGATGAGGTAAAATTTGTTAAGAAGCTTCAACGGGGTTCCAGAAGATTTAGAGGTAAGCTACCCTTCAAATTCTTTGCCTGTGGCAGGGTCAGTCATTATGCTATCAAATGCCCTCATAAAGATAAATATGAAAAAGGGAAGGAATATGCAAAATGGAATAGAAAACAAGTTGTAAATAAAACAAGTTCCTATACTCATGAAGATACCAATGGTTTATCAAATAGTGATGAAGATGAAAATAGTAATGACTATAGACCTCTAATGGCTTATTATGATGATAATCTTTTGGATGCTATAGAAGAAGATGATCTTCATGAAGAAATTTCTAAACTCAAAATCTGTTTAGAAGAAAAGAATATGATTATAGACACCTTGACATACCAACTTGCTAAAAAAGAAAAACACAATGAAAAACTAGAATGTGAAATTGTGGGTATAAGAAAGGATCTTGAGAAAATGAAATCTCTCAATCTTAGATTTGCTAAAGGATTAGAAACCTTAGATGAAATTATCAAAGTGCAACATTCTCCTCTGGTAAAGACAGGTCTTGGATATATTGAAGAAGCATCTCAATCACAAAAGCCATCAACTTCCACTAAAAGCTACCTTAATGCAGAAAAGACCAGTGAACAGTATGACAATCATGAGCAAAGGCATAAAGAAGATCACCATATAAATCAAACTCAATTTATTCCAAGGATGAATAGAATCCACAACCAATCTCAGGTAAATCATACTCAATTAGCTCCAAAGATGAATATTAATAGAAACTACAATCACCAAGTCAATAGATTTGATAGTCGCAGGGACTTCTTTAATGGGAAATGTTTTTCATGTTATAATTTTGGACACAAAGTTGCTCAATGTGTCTCTTACAAAACCATCATGACTAGAGAATCACAAAATCAAAGGAATGTACCAGGGATCAAGAAAAGTTCCTATAATAACTTTTCTCTTGTTGAAAATGAAATAGAATGCTAAATCTGTAACAACTTTCGTCATGAATAATCTGAATGCAGGAGAAAATTTCAGCAATCAACTCAAAAGGAGAAAACTACATTAAATCCAAAGATATGGAGAAGGAAATAATCTGAAACAGAAAGATGAGGTATAACCTTGTATGTAGAAGAACAATAAAATCAGTGGTACATCGACAGTGGATGCTCAAAACACATGATAGGTGACAAAGAAAAACTTCACTGATATAATGCCTTAGAAAAGGAAAAGAATGTCTCATTTAGAAATGACATTCCTACTGTCATACAAGGTAAAGGATCTGTTTTATTGAAAGAAAAGGTTAAAGCTGGAAATGTTATATATGTAAATGGTTTAAATCATAACCTGTTGAGTGTCATTCAAATGTGTGATCAAGGAAATGAAGTGGTGTTTTGACCAAACAGATGTGTTGTTCGTGAACTTGATGCAGGTTTGACCGTGATCAAAGGTACAAGAACTCCTAGGAACTTATAGATAATCAAGGGAGGACAACAACAGTGTTATATAAGAAAAAATGATGAAAAATGGTTTTGGCATAGAAGATTGGGACATCTAAGCTTTCCTCAAGTAATAAAAGCATGCAGATTCAACGTTGTTCGTGATCTTCCATATATCAACATGCCGAAAAATACAATATGAAAACCATGTCAATTCGGTAAGCAAACTAGATCTCACTTCATTGAAAAAGAAGGGATAGCTAGTAAGCCACTTGAACTTATTCATACTGATTTATGTGGACAAACAAGGAAAAGATCACCTAGTGGAGAAGAATACTTTATTTTGTTCATTGATGATTTTTCTAGAATGTATTGGATAGGTTTGCTAAAGCATAAAGATGAAGCATTTGAAAAGTTCCAAGCCTTTGAAGCTTTGGTTGAAAATGAATTAGATCGAAAAATCAAATGTGTCAGATCTGATCAGGGAGGGGAATTTACCTCGGATGAATTCTTTGACTTTTGTGAACAACATGGAATAAAAAGGAAATTCTCCACTGTAAGGACTCCTCAACAAAATGGATTGGTAGAAAGAATGAACATAACTGTTCAAAAAACAGCTCAAGCTATGCTAAATGAATGTGCAACTCCTGCAACCTTCTGTGGTGAAGCTACATTCGCCATTGTAACTATTCTCAACCAAGAAAATATTTGGGTAAATAGAACTCAAACTCCACATGAACTTTGATATGGTAAGACTCCTACTGTAAAATACTTTAAAGTTTTTGGAAGAAAATGTTATATTAAAAGGACTGATGAAAAACTTGGTAACTTTGAGCCTAGAGAAGATGAAGGTATTCTACTTGGTTACTCTTCCTAAAGTAAAGGATATAAATGTTATAATAAAAGACTTGGGAAAATTGTTGAAAGTATTGATGTTGTAGGTGATGAAGCACGCAAAAATCCAAAACAAACAAAAATAGAAGATTATGACAATGAAGAAGGTGGGGAGTATTTTCCCACATCAAATCATGATGATATTGAAGAAGAAACCAATGAAGCACCAGAAGAAGAGATAATAGTAGAAGAAAAGAGTCCGTCCAGGTATGTTCAAAAAAATCATCCAGAAACTAAAATTTTAGGGGAAAAAGAGGCAGGTGTACAGACAAGAAGAACTATCACTGAATCCTCAAGCTATCTAGCATTACTATCCTCCACTGAACCTCAAAATGTAAATGAAGCATGCAAAGATGAATGTTGGGTCAAGGCCATGAATGAAGAAGTTGAGAAAATTGAAAAGAATAATACTTGGGAATTAGTTCCTAGACCTCATGATAAAAATATTATAGGAACTAAATGGATATATAAAAAACAAGTTGAATGAAAATGGAGAAGTCATTAGAAATAAGGCCAGACTTGTTTGTAAAGGGTATGCTCAACAAGAAGGTATATGTTTTGAAGAAACTTTTGCACCTATTTCTAGACTTGAAACCATAAGGATGTTTCTTGCTCTTTCTAGCTTTCAGAAATTCAAAGTATTCCAAATGGATGTAAAATCTACCTTCCTTAATGGAGATTTAGAAGAAGAAGTTTATATTGAACAACCAGAAGGATTCATTCTTGGAAATGATGCAAAGCTTGTGTGTAGACTCAAAAAGGCTCTCTATGGTTTGAACCAAGCTCCAAGGACCTGGTATTACCGTATTGACAAATATCTACACCAATAAGGTTTTTCAAAAGGTTGAACAGATAATAATCTATATACAAATTTTGACACTGATAAATTGCAAATTATAGTTGTTTATGTTGATGATATCATTTTTGGTAGCAGTGAAGAATCCATGAGTTAGAATTTTTCTTCAGTAATGTAGCAAGAATTTGAAATGTCCTTGCTTGGTGAACTTACCTATTTTCTTGGTCTACAAGTTCAACAAAAGAAATATGGTATTTTTTTTTCACAAACCAAATATCTGAAACAGATCTTGAAAAGGTACGACACGGGAGATTCTAAACCTGTATGTACCCCAATGGTAACATGATGTAGTCTCAGCTCAGATGATGAATCAACAGCAGTACGTCAACCAACTTACAGGTCCATGATTGGCAGTCTTCTTTATCTAACAGGTACCCGACTTGACATCATGCATGTAGTAGGAATAGTTGGAAGATTCCAAGCAAATCCAAACGAATCACACCTTCAAGCAATCAAAAGAATTTTAATATATCTTCAAGGAACACAAAACTTTGGTTTATGGTATCCTAGAGATACAGATCTCATTCTTCATGCATATACAGATGCAGATTGGGCAGGAAGTTTTGATGACAGAAAAAGCACTAGTGGTGGTCAATTCTATATGGGTTCCCGGTTAGTGTCTTGGTTCAGCAAGAAACAAAGTTCAATTGTGCTATCTACAACTAAAGCAGAATATGTGGCTGCTGAATCTTGCTAAACACAACTACTTTGGACGATGCAAACCTTACAAGACATTCATATCACATGCACTCCACCCATCTCCATTCTATGTGATAATACAAGTGCCATCAGCATTTCAAAGAATCCAGTCATGCACTTAAAGACCAAGCACATACCCATCAAATACCATTTTCTACGTGAAGAAGTGCTTGACAAAAAAGTGAAATTGGAGTACGTTCCCTTCAAGGAACAAGTTGCTGATATATTCACTAAACCACTACCTAGAGAGACATTTCAATATCTCAGACAAAAGCTGGGAGTAGTTGTTGCATCATCCTGCTGTTAAATCCAACTTTTCTAGAAAAATGTTATTATACGTGTGTTTCATGAAGTATAGTCGCATACACATGTGGGTTTCTATGGGTAAAGAAGTGTATATATGTTTTAGACAAGAGAATAATGGGGCAGGGTCTGATATGGGTGCTCTGACCAATATTGATGATTAATGTCTATATGCTATGTTCATTAATTTTATTTGGCTGACAAAGATGCCTTGATCGTTGACCTGTTAACAATGCACAGGTAGCACAAGTTCACGGGGAGAATTATCCTTCACGTACATTCAGCATTGTTTCCATTATGGTTGTTGAGTATAGCTATCACTTCAGATATTTATACCATTTGTTAGTCAAGTCATGCAAAAGTCTAGGAAGTGATATGAGTCCTCTTGGACAAATGATGTAATTTGTATCCCCACTTTACATGGGATGGATGATGTAATATTTCTTATTTCTGTCATGTATAAACAATTGGTATATCCCCACTCAGTTGGGAGATGGATGCATGTATGAGTCATTGGTGATAGGAAGGTTATCCTCACATAGTTGAATTGTAGAGTCATGTTATTCTTTTAGAAAATATTTTTTGCAGACTTTGCTTGTACTCAGGAAGAACATGGATAGTTTCAGTGCATCTCAGCATGTACAAAAGGGAAGCTCAATCATAGATTTCAACATGTACTTACAGGGAGCATGACCAGCATAATGTATGTCAAAGGGAGAAATTATCTTGGTCCACCCTTTGCCCTTGATGTTAAAGGGGGATAGTGACTTGGTGTTGTTGTTGTCATCAAGTCCAAAGGGGTAGATTGTTGGCATTATGATACAGGTGTTGTCCTTGATGGCAACTCACTAAGATGAAAGGTCACAGTGCAGCATGTCAACAACAAAGAATTATAGATCACACTACAGAGAATGAAGAAAGAGAGGTATACACAGGTTCACCTTGACCAAGCTGCATATAGATGCAGGTTCATTGAACACAAGTAGTGCATACGTACACATGCACTTTCACAGAAGGAAAAGCGCGTATATGTTGGAAAACTATGTTTTTGGTCTGAGGTATTTGGTCCAAGGTATTTTGATCCATGGTATTGGTCCAAGGTATTTGGTCCGAGGTATTGACCCTAGGTATTTGGTCCAAGGTATTGGTCCTAAGTGGTTTTGATCCATGGTATTGAGAAGGGCATAAAACTATACAAGGAGGAGAATATCATTAGGCCAAGGTGTGCAAGTATTGAATATTTCATAAAGTGTGAGATCTAGTATGCAGGTTATTGGCTTATGGTGCTTTACTTGATCTGAACCAAGGATGAACCTTAGCGGTTGATGAGGGATAATATCTAATGATGGATAGAGATCTTAAGACTTGAAATTAATTATCGTTATATGGTTTGATCATGTATAGCCTAGATCTGAATACTGACGTATGTGTTGTTCTGTAAATGTTATGATTTGGGTATAATTGAAGTTTGGAATAGCTACAAAATTATGAATTAATATTTACAGATGTGTACACTGGTTGGCTTTGATAAAAGTGTGTATACACGCTGGTTCGACACATGGAAGTAGTGTATACCTTATGAAGTATGTTTTAGTTGTTTTTATTTGCTATTGCAGAGTTCTGGGCTCTACTTTGGGCTCTAGTGACTGTATTTTGGTGACAGTGTTCTGAATGATTAGATTCAGGTTATGGTGATTGAGTTTTAGTGATTGGTTGATGCAGATGTATTTGATGATTGTATTGTAGTTATGATGTTGTTGATGGGTCCAGTATGAAAATTGAATGAAACGTGGCTTTCAGATTCTGGTGTTGTGTTCAAGGAGTATCTAGTTTGAAAATTCATGAAACATGGTCCCTAGTAGAAGAGTGGAGTTTTCTGTAGGCTAGCACCTATGTACTAGTAAACATATTGGCTAGTACAAGAGATAGGGGGTTGTAGCTCCCTTCTATTAGTAGCTGGATAATGAGAGAAGGTTGTAGCCTTCTGCAGGTTGGTGCATGTGTATTGGTATGAGTCTGCACTAGTACAAGATTGTAAACAAATTTTATTATTATTAAAAGAAGATAGAGACAGAAACAATAGGTGGTTTTTACCCACATTGGGTTTCCACCTTATATCTTGGTCTTCATCTGTTTTGCTTATGTGTGATACTTTATCTTCTTTTACTGCACTATTTAATAAATCTCTGATATACTGGTTAAAGTTAAATACATGATAAACTATCTAAATCAAAACTTCTTTGCATATACGTTGGTTGATTTAAGTACAATCGCTTATACACACTAGTTCACTTAGCTAAAGTAGTGTATATAAATATATTTGGGAAATTATTATTGATCTGATAATACTGATTCACTCCCCTTTCAGTATTATTTCCAACATCAAGAAAACCATGGAAGATATGTGTGAATATTCCATAATTCACAAATTTATTGGTCAATGGCCCATGGAAAGGACACTCATTAAATGCATAAAGACGAATTGTTTGATTAAAGGATACATGAAAATTATTAAGGGTTGTGAGGGATTATTTATGGCCATATTCAATAACATAGTGGATAGAAACTGCATATTTGAGGGGGGGGGGGGGGAGAGCCATATTTTATGTACTGATATGACCTATTTATGAAGCCATAGGTTCCCAAATTCAACCATGAAAAGGAAGACTTCTCCTCATTTCTCATATGGATATGCATCTACTTAATCCCTCAAGAACATTTGGATCTTGACATACTAACAAGGATAGGGAACACCATTGTAAATTTCATTATGCTCTCAGACACAAAAAAGCATGGTCACTATACATCGTATGCTTGTTTATATGCCTACTTGAACTTCTCTTAGCCTTTCAAAAACAAAAGTTTCCCAAGATGTGAAGATGAACTATTGGAATATGCCATTTAATATGAGAAAATACCTTTATGATGCTACATGTGACATAAATATGGACACCTTTTCATATATTTTCCAGCCAACCAAGATTTGCTAGCATGCTTGTTCGCTCAAGATTAGAATGGTTTCACTATGGTATCCACTAAAAATAAATTCAGTAGAAAAGGAAAAAACATCCAATGCTCAACCTTTGTAGGATAGATCAATCAATTCTCAATCATGTAGCACTTAATAGACCAATATCCAATGTAATGGATAGAGCAACCCCCATATATCAAAATGGCACAAAAAATCAACTTAACCACTCAAATATGGAGGTCAATGTCACCCATCCTATAGAAGAAAAAGGATAGAATGAATTTGATATCGAAGAATCATCTCAATTCTGATTGGAACTAGATGACATGGAAACTATGGAGCTGCAAAACATAGATTTGTAGTCATTGGATAAGGAATGGCGTAATAAGGAACCAACCATAAGTCCAAAGGAGCACGTGTAACTTATAACCTAGACATACATCAAGAAGTAGGATACACTCCTCCACAAAGTTCAAGAAAAGAACCAAAAGTACAAGGAAATAATCTCAAATAACTAAAAAATAAATGAAGGAATATTAATATCCAACTCCTGCAAGCTTAATGAGATTTCCTAGTGTTTTTTGGAAGTGTATAAACTATGGATTCCATATTCCAACCCTCCCATCCCTTGGGTCTTAACAAAAAATCGATGAAAAGACTCAAGAACAAAATCCAATATGAACATATTGACATCTTCCTTGTATAAGAAACAAAATGCTCATCAGATCTACTTCAAAAATATCTCAAAAGGATATGGAGAACCAATGAATTCATGGCCCATGATGTTGAAGGAACCTTAGGTGGCCTAGGTACCATATGGGATCCCTCCACTTTCAAAGTAAAAAAATCCTTCTCCCTCCCTCAAATCCTCACAACCACCTTTCAACCTATTGGATATTATACCCAATGCTTGATATCTAATGTCTATGGCCCTAGTATCCCCAAAGAAAAACACATATTCCTCCATAATCTCCATCAAGTTCACCAAATTGCTGGCACATTGCCTTGGATTATAGGAGGGTACTTTAACATGATTACATCCCTATGGGAAAAAAGGAAGGGTTCCACAAGATAAAGGAGGAAATACAACTCTCTAGTGACTTCATCAACAAGTTGAATCTAATATAACTCCATACTCATAATGGAATACTCACTTGGAACAATAAAAGTGGTGGAACTCTCAAACATCCTTTATATTGGACATATTTATCATCACAAATTCTTTACTCATCTTATATACCAATTTTGAAGCCAATATTATTCCAATCCATAGTTTCGACCATTAGCCAATGCATGTCAAAATGAGATGGAGAAGAAAGACTAAGAGAAAACCCTTCAAATTCAATGTTTTCTAAATCATGCATCTTGATTTCCTCCCCAAAATAAAAACATGGTGGTGCTAAATAAAACATCTTCTCTGGCACAATTATGAACTGCTTTCAACAAAGACCCAAATTTTTAAGAAAAAAATTAAGGATAAGAATCTCTCCATCTTTGGGCAAATCCACAAAGATAATATCAAATTAAAACAATAAATGTCCCAAAGACATCAACAAAAAATAACAAAAGGTAGAACAGATGAAATCAACTAGAAAGAAACCATCATCTCCCATAAGCTTGTAGAGCACCCAAAACAATAAGAGAACCACTTGAAGAAAATATCAAGGGTTCAACAGTTAAATGAAGGGGGAAAACACTCTCTTCTTACATAGATCAATTATTTACCACTGACATAATAATTAAATCTACAGTCTTAAATATACGACCAATAAAATAGTAGGGGATAAAGAAGTTGTCTCGCTCAAAAAAAAAAAAAAAAATAATTGAGCGAGACAACTTCTTTATACGACCAATAAAATAGTAGGGGATAAAAAAGTTGTCTCGCTCAAACTCAACTATTTCAAATATCTTCTCTTGGAACCATCCTAGATATGAGACATGCCATAAAAAATATTGATAAAAATATCCCCAAGATTTTTACTCAGGAACAAATTGAAATGATCCTAAAATAAATCACAATATAGGAAGTGGAACTAGTGGTCACGGATATCCCCAATGGAAAATCCCATAGATCATGTGGCCTCATAGTGGAATTCTATTAAGCTTACTAGTACATCATGAAACATGATATATGGTAGATTTCAAAGGATACTGGATGCTCTTCCTCCATCCTTCCCACCCTTAATGAAACTTTCATCACCCTCATTCCTAAATCCTTAGGAGCTAGTACACCCTTTAACTACCACCCTATCACTCTCGGCAATGTAATCTATAAAATTATTTCAAAAGTTATTTATAGCATAATTAAACCCAATTTACCCTCACTTATATCCCCTTAATAGACACCCTATGTTAAGGGACATCAAATCATGGACAACATAATTCTAGCCCATGAACACCTTCATTCTCTCAAACAGTCCAAAAAACCCAGGATGCTCATAAAATTAGAAATTTCCAAAGCTTTTGGAAAACTAAGTTGGAAGTACATTTACCACATTCTCATATCCTTTGGCTTTGTTGGAATATGGATCCATTAGGTAATGGATATTGTGAACAAAACCCTCTTCTCCATCTTAGTTAATAACTCACCTTCAACCCTCTTTACACCTTCTAAATGCATCAGACAGGGTGATCCCATCTCTTCATATATCTTCCTCCTAATGGTAGAGGGACTCGAATGATACATCTCCTCTACCATTCATGATGAAAAACTAAAATGATTTCCCCTTAGCATTGCAAATCACTCCAAAATGCATCAACAATTTGTGGATGGTGTTGAGAAATCTAAAGGGCAATGATTAGAGTGATTTCTATTTCCTTGATAATTGCTTGTGATGTATTTTTACTATTTTATTAATAAATATCTTCTTAAATTATTATTATGTTTGTATATCATCAAAAAAATACCAAAATGAGAAGAATAAGAAAACATAATATAGGTTTTAATCCAGGGTCAAAACCTCTCCATCTGAGAGGAAAACCTGCAAACCTCTTCTCTTCCTTATAGATTCTTCAATTGATGAATTTAAATACCTCTAGACCAAGAATAATACCCTTCAATACCAAGTAGAAAACTTCTATATTATGTGATTTCCTTGAGCAATTCAAACCCAATCAAACCCCTTCAATTAGCACAACTTCAAACCCAAGCTGCAAAAGTTTAGCCTCCACCACAAACCTAAAATTTTTGGCCCTCCTGCAGTTTCTGTTGCCACACATCTGATGCTTTTTTAGCCTTCCAAGGATTATTAAGACATTTCCTTGGCTTTCTCCTCCTTTTGGAGCTTGAGGATGGATTCTTGTGACCTTTTCTTGACCTTCTTTTCTTCCCTTCTCAAGATTGAAATGGGAGAAGAAAATGTTGTATTTGTTGTAGAAACGCTAGCCTTCCTTCACACGTGTGAGAGAGAAATATTCCAAAAACAAGTCACTTTTGTCCTCTTCCTTCTTCGTTGCCTTCTTCTTCTTCCTCCTTTGCTTGGATGAGTGAATGATGAATGTGCTTCTAGGAGGTTGAGATTCCTCCTTTATATAGGCTCCTCAAGGTGGATGTGGATCCTCAAATTAGGTTAACTTGCAAGATTCTAGGCTGACTTGGTCTTGAAGGGTATTTCGATACTTTTAAGGAAAAACATACTTTTATTTACAAATTACAATGTGTCCGATGGATATTCAACCTATGACAATGACTCTTTTAAATTCTTAACCTAGGACCAACCCTAGAAGCACTCAATGGGTGTTTGAACTATAAAATAAAATACCTTGAGCATGAAACTCATGCTCCAAAAATAATAATAACAATTTTCTTTCATTTTACAATTTACAATATTCGAAAGTACATTTCATATTAATGAATACCAAACCGAGTTACACATTTTGTCAAGACTCCCCGTTAACTAGGGAGGTATTCATAAATGGTCCATGGACATTCTCAATCTCAAGAGATCTCATAAGAGGAGGTAGATTGGTAACCCATCCGTTTAGCATCATAACAACCAACATTTTCATATAGCAAGGTCTTGAATAAAATCTATATCTCTCAACAAGATCATAGCATAATGTTGGTGAGACAAATTATTTATATACACCATCATCATTGTCTCTCAAGGTACATAACCCACCCAGGTGTTCACAGAGTATGACCTTATTTGTACTATTCGTATGTTGGATAGCCAGTCCTCAAAGAATATTGGTCCATGACTAGTCTTATCTTGGATTCCCAAAAATATCCTTGAATATAACTAGATGCCAAATTTTTACCCAATCCTCCATTATGTCTTCCTACGTGAACACAAGAATGATGTGCATATCTCTCCCTCTCAATTAGGAAGGATACATCAACCAAACCAAGATTTTTTCTCAGATATATAGGCTTCTTATTAGCAAAATATTTTGTCAATATTTAATCTACCTGCTCATCGGTGGATATATAATGTAGCTGCAGCACACCATCTTGTACTAGCTTCTAAATGTAGTGATAGTTGTTGTTGATATGCTTTGTATTTCCATGAAATAATGGGTCTTAAAAAAATTGTATACAACTAATGTGATCATAATGTCTCATTGTAGTGTCCATTGGTCCTTCAAATATGTATGATAACATCTTCCTTAACTAGACAACTTCTCTTCTTACTTCACATGCTATAATGAACTCAGCCTCAAGGCTACTCAAATAAATTGTATCTCTATTTCTTCTCATCCATGAGATCATGGAGGATCCAAAATTAAAACATCATCTTGTATTTCTCCTTCTATCTTCCCCACTTCGTCCCCAGTTGGAATTTGTATATTCAATCAAGTGGACATCATTTCTCCTACCAGATTTTAGGCAGTAGTGGATTTCTACTTGCAAATATTGATGAGGCTCATCAATAGGTATATTATAAAGGTTATAATGCCAACCTACATCTTTATAGCTATCTCTTTCTCACATTTATTTACAATTTTTGTTATATTATGCTTAGTGAGAGGGGTAAAAGATATTTTTCTATGTCATGTAGCCTAATATTGTTTGATTGTAGGAAACAGAGTAGTTTTTAGATAATTTCCATGCAGGGCCTTAGTGTAGACAACAGGGAGAGATTCTAGGAGGTTGTCCACCTCATTAACTCCTTCAATCAACCCAAGATGACAACAATCTCTCTCATCATCTAGAGGTCATTAGAAACCAAGCAAGAATAGGTCATTGGAAGCCAAGAAGGTGAAATCCATGAATATCAAGATCCACCATTCTTGATTTATGGGATAAAAACATTGTAGGTTTTAACCTCATACAGAAATTACCTGCATACAAATTCTAAATCACAAGAAAAAAAAAAATGCGAGAGCATAACACATAAAACACATATACACAGAGATTTCCCACTGGAT
The DNA here is from genome assembly GCA_000404065.3 of Pinus taeda. NCBI lineage: Eukaryota > Viridiplantae > Streptophyta > Pinopsida > Pinales > Pinaceae > Pinus > Pinus taeda. Next base: position 73,471 of record APFE031405386.1, on the reverse strand, counting down.
CCCAAAATCGGGACTACTAGCT
>APFE031405386.1:0-69256 GCA_000404065.3 Pinus taeda | reverse complement strand
GGTTCTAACCCTTCCACCTTGCAACTTCAACTTTACTTTTCCACGACCAATGATTCTATCCTTCCTATCATCTCCTAATAAGACATCACCACCATCGTATTTCTCATACTGACAGAACCACTCTCTATGGGGAGTGAAGTGAAAGGATGCACCTAAATCAATTAACCATGCCTCATGATCTACATGTGTACTTGAAGAAGCCAAGTACACATCCCCACCTTCACCTGAGGTGGTTTTCGCCTCTGCAGAAGGAGCATCATCAGATCCCTTTCCTTTATCAAGAGATTTATATTTACAATCCCTTCTGAAGTTCGCTTCCTTACCGCATTTCCAACACACCACCTTTATAGGTTTTCCTGGAGATTTAGATCTCTCTCTAGATTTAGATCTCCCACTCGATGACTTATTTTTGTTTCCATTCTGGGACCGTCCTCATACAGACAAGGCATCACCATTTTGGCTGTCCATATTTTTCTGTCTCATCTCCTCCGTCAGCGAGGCTGAGACTATTTCATCAAACTGCAAAGTAGTTGCATTGCTACCTATTGCTATAACCAGACTATCCCATGAATCTGGTAGAGAATACAACAAACTAATGCATTTATCTTCATCTGAAATTTTAATATCAACAGATGATAACTGACCTACCACAGTATTAAACGCATTGAAATGCTCTGTCACCGAGTCTCCATATTTCATCCTCAAGTTATACATCTTTTTCCGTAGGAATAGTTTATTCACCAGAGACTTAGATTGGTCAAAGTCTCTAACTTGTCCCACAGAGCCTTCGCCATAGCTTCCCCTGATATATTCAGCAATACTGAATCTGAGACACATAATCGTGTTGTGCTCTTTTCCTTCCGATCCAACTTCTTCCATTCTTCACCAGTCACTCCCATTGGTTTAGTACCTGGATCTACCACGATCCACTGATCTTTATCCACCAACAGATCCTCCATCTTGAGTTTCCAAAAATCAAAACTCTGACCATTGAACTTCTCAATCTCTATCTTCCGCTGCTCACCATCTTCCTTCACCACCAGAATCGATCTCACAGATCTCCCCACTAAACAGGGTCTTACGACAGGCCGCAGCGAAAACCCCTCAGCAACAAAGGCGTCCCCTTGAAGCCAAAACATTCTCTGATACCAAATGTAGGGTTTTAACCCTGTATAGAAATTACCTGGGATATGAATTCTAAATCACAGGAAAAATAAAAATGCGAGAGCATAACACATAAAACACGTATACACAGAAATTTCCCACTGGATCCCAAAGCCGGGACTACCAGCTTGATTTTTCATTATATTCCTTTCAATGTTACAATAATATTTATACATGCCAAAGCATCCAATACCATGGACCGAAAACCATCGCGTCCAAAACCATGGACCGAAAACCATCGCATCCAAAAAACATGTGTGAAAATCATGCACAAAACCATAGGTGGGACCCCATAAAGTGGGGTTATGGGTACCCCTCAGACCCCTTGTTAACTATGTGGAAAGAATATAACACAACCCAACAAACATTTTCTAGGGAGATGCTAGTAGCTATCATCTTGTATAAATAAACACGTAAAGAAATAATTAGGATTCGAGTTTTGTTTTCATCTAGGTAGCTATTGAGCTCAAGTACTTGGCATTGTTATTTTTTATTGTTATGTGATGTATTAGAAATTGATGCAATGATAATGAGAAGCTTCTTATTTGTTCATCACTGAGTTATTTCTAGAGGGATGAGGCTCTTGGGTTTGGGACCAACCGAGTGGCTTACGTCCTTCTTGTGTATTTGTATCTATTTTTAGTTCAGATTTCTTATTACTTTTTGCATTTCATTAGAACATAACCCATCAAAATTCTACGATTGCAACCCCTACCTCACGTCTGCCATGGGAACATGAATGGATGGATCTACAATCACAACCCAAAAATATTGTGTTTATGATTTATTGGAAGAAGATTTATTTTAGTCATCTTGCTTTGCAGGTTCTTACTCTAGCTTAGGAGTTGATTTATTAACTAGATTAGAGTTTTTGGCATAGATTAGATGGAATTTAAATTCAACTCGTATTTTCCACTATTAGTTGTTTCATTTTGTCAACGATAAAAGGGTATATGCATGTGATGGTTGTAGGGTTGTTTGCATATGTAGGCAAGGGAACCTTCACCATGTCCATCTTGGACTTCCTCACCCTCTTTTCTAAATCCCAAATTTTGTCCTCAAAGTTTTGTTCTTCATATCATTTTCCTAGACCACCGTGAGTAGCTCTCCTAGTGGAAAATAGGCCTTCAAAGGTTATGAGCTTGGCTAGGGACTTTGAACACCCTTCATCCATTTACCTCAATGTCCATCCATGTTTCCATCCCTTGAACCCATCATTTACACATCCTAAACCTTCTTGTAGCATTACAAACCTTCCTGTAGCAATATAGGGCACCTGTAGTAGCCTCATATAGGACACTTTTAGCAACCTATTTCCTCACCAGTTTTGATCTTTGCTACAATTTGGACCTATCTTAGAAGTAGGTTGACCCCTAGGATTGACTCCATGATCAAGGGATTCTCCTGGGCCACTTCAACCCTCATTTTCCTTCACTCCAAAATAGAATATTGTTAGTTCCTTATCACAAATTTGGAAAAAATAGAACATTGATTTGTATGAAAATGTGAGCTAGATAGATGATACATAGAATATTCAGTTTTGATTTCATAAATTAGCTTCTTGTCTGCAAGTAGATTTGGTAGCGAGATGGTTGATTGCAAGATAATGTAGTTTCCTTTCTACAAGTAGTGTAGCTCTTATCTTTTCATGAATTGATTCAATAACATTTACAAGTTGAAGTTCAAAAGCATTTTCCTTTTTATCATTAGAGGTAGCTTATAAATATCACCTTCATTAATTAATTTTCTTTTTAATTCAGTAGGAGGAATGGTCTTGGAGCACTATTGATCAAATGTCTTAGTTGAGGGTGGGATGAGTAGAATCCCATATAATGTGCATATAGCATTATCACCTCGAAGTTTGTATAAAACTCATGTTGATAATAGATTTTAGGAGCCCATGGCAGTTGAAGCACTCTTGGTGCAATTCCAGGGCTCACCACTTTTTCACATTGTTGTCGAGTAGGTGTCTAGGTAGATGTTATTTCTGCTTAAGCATTGCTTTCTATTTTGTATACAATTTTGAAAAAGTAACATCAAAGAAAATGATAATTTTTTCTTTCATGCCTCGTAGAAATAGAGATACTCAAAGAAAATTCTTACCAAATGCCCCCACACCCTCAAGTAGTCAACCTTCACTCTTCTTTGGAGATTGTCAGATTCCCTCTATGAATATAGGGGAGTTAGAAGACCCCCTAGGTGATACACCTGAGATATTTCAAGAACCAAATGGGTAAGAAGAATAACACACTTTACCTACCCAAACCATGGTTCAAAATAGGAACAATGAGGTTTTCCATATCAGAGTTGTTATTGGAGAAGCTAAAATGAAAAATATAGGCCCTACTACCCTTTTTCACTTCCATGGCTTAACCTCTAAGGATCCTGATGCCTTCATGTTTGAATTTGTTGTTATCTGTAGGACCTACGACTATGCCTCTAATGACCATAAGGTGAATTTACAACCATATACCCTTAAGGACGTAGCCTTGCATTGGTTTGTGGGTCTACCTGGGGGTAGCATCACTACTTGGGATCAAATGAAACAAGCCTTCAATAGAAGGTACACGGACTACTATAAGTCCAAATAAACCAAGGAATAAATCTTTAGAATGAATCTTGGACCTAATGAATAGCTAGAGGACTATGAGGAGATATTTCAACTGAATTATAGGAGGGCTCAATGCACCCTTGATCTTGAATAACTCAAGCTAGTTCTTCTCCGAGGGAATAGGGAGGACATTCTAGAAACCCTCAACATGTTCTTTGGGGGAGATATCTACCTATTACTCTATGATGACTATAGAGTTCCATAATTGTTTTTTTTTGACACCCTTTTTCCACTTTTCATCATCGATGTCAACTCAATAAATGTAGTAAAACCATAGATTTTGATAAGGTAAAAAAATCTTATATGTATTATTTTTGAAATTCATTAATGTGCTTTATTATTATGTAAAATATTGCATGTTGGGTTGTGTTATATTCTTTCCATGACTAGGCCACGTAGTTAACCAGGGTGTTAGAGGGGGGGGCGAAGCCCCCCTTTGTTACGCTAATTATGTAGCTAGGAGGGGAGGGGATCATAGGGGGTTTGAGGCATACTCGGAACCCCACCTTATGGGGTCTAGGGTAGGGCCTAGAAAATTTTGGTTTTGGACCCTATGTTAGGATGGGCAGACCCACCTATGGTTTTGTGCATGATTTTCGCACATGTTTTTGGATGTGATGGTTTTCATTCCATGGTATTGGATGCTTCGGCATGTATAAATATGTATTATAACATTGAAAGGAACATAATGAAAAATCAAGCTAGTAGTCTTGGTTTTGGGATCGAGGGGAAAATCTCTGTGTATATGTGTTTTTTGTGTTATGCTCTCTCATCATTTATTTTCTATGTTTAAGAATTCATATGCAGGTAGTTTATGTACAGGGTTAAAACCTACATTTGGTATCAGAGTAGTTTTGGCTTCAAGGGGACACCTTTGTTGTTGATGGGTTTTTCTCGGGCCTCTAGTAGACCCTGTTCAGTGGGAGACCCGTGAGATCGATTTTGGTGGTAAAAGAAGATGGAAAGCAGTGGAAATATAGAGATCGAGAAATTTAATGGTCAAAGTTTTGAGTTGTGGAAACTCAAGACGGAGGATCTGTTGGTGGATAAAGATAAGTGGATCGCGGTAGATCTAGGTACTAAACCAACGGGAGTGTCCGATGAAGAATGGAAGCAGTTGGATCAGAAGGCAAAGAGCATAATATGATTGTGTGCCTCAGATTCAATATTGTTGAATGTATCAGGGGAAGCTACAGCGAAGGCTTTATGGGACAAGTTAGGGACTTCGTACCAATCTAAGTCTCTAGTGAATAAACTGTTCTTGCGGAAAAATCTATATAACCTAAGGATGAAAGATGGAGACTCGGTGATAGAGTATCTGAATGCATTTAATACTATGGTAAGTCAGTTAGCATCTGTTGATATTAAAATTTCAGATGAAGATAAGTGCATCAGTTTGTTGTGTTCTCTACCAGATTCGTGCGATAGTTTGGTTATTGCAATAGGTAGCAATGCAGTTGCCTTGCAGTTTGATGAAATAGTCTCAGCCTTGCTGACGGAGGAGATGAGATGAAAAAATATGGAGAGCCAGAATGGTGATGCCTTGTCTGTACGAGGACGGTCCCAGAACAGAAACAAAAATAAGTGATCAAGTGAGAGATCTAAATCTAGAGGGAGATCTAAATCTCCAGGAAAGCCTGTAAAAGTGGTGTGTTTGAAATGCAGAAAGGAAGGGAACTTCAAAAGGGACTGTAAATCTAATGCTCTTGATGAAGGAAACAGACATGATGATGCTCCTTCTGTAGAGGTGAAAACCACCTCAGATGAAGGTGGGGATGTGTACTTGGCTTCGTCAAGTACACATGTAGATCATGAGGCATGGTTGATTGACTTAAGTGCATCCTTTCACTTCACTCCCCATAGAGAGTGGTTCTTCGAGTATGAGAAATATGATGGTGGTGATGTCTTCTTAGGGGATGACAGGAAGGCTAGAATCGTTGGTCGTGGAAAAGTAAAGTTGAAGTTGCAAGGTGGAAGAGTTAGAACACTTCCAGGTGTTCTAAATATTCCTCCATTAGTGAGAAATCTGATTTTTGTAAGCAAGCTGGATGATGCAGGTGTAAAAATAGTGTTCGAGAAATGCACCTGCAAGATGGTTCAGGGGGCACTGGTATTGATGTGGGGAGTTTGGACTGGAACTTTATACAAGCTGCAAGGTAGCATTGTTGTTGATGGGTGCAACAGTTTTGTGGTTCTTGAAAGTGGAGTAGAAAATCTAGTGGTCTCTGGAGAGAAGACAATGTTATGGCATCAAAGGCTTGGAAATATAGGAGAGAAGGGCCTTTGAATACTTCATGGTAAAGGTATGGTAAAAGGTATGAGTAATAGCTCTTTGGATTTTGATTTTAGTGAAAATTGTGTATATGGGAAGCATAATCGGGTGAGTTTCCCGTTTGGTGGTAAGAGGGAAAAACATATATTAGAGCTTGTGCACAATGATGTGTTTGGACCTGTGAAGATTCCATCACTGGGTAATTTTGTGTACTATGTATCATTTATAGATGACTTCTCAAGGAATACATGGATATATTTCCTTAAGAAGAAATCTGAAGTCCTTGACAGGTTTAAAGAATTTAAGGCTCTAGTGGAAAACCAGATAGAGAAGAAGATAAAGGCATTGAGGTCAGATAATGGTGGAGACTTTTGCAGTAAGGAATTTGAAGAATTCTGTAAGAAGTGTGGTATAGCATAGTAGAATACTACTCCATATACACCTCAGCAAAATGGAGTCGTAGAAAGAATGAACAAGAGGTTGATGGAAAGGGCAAGAAGCACGCTCAATGGTGTCGGGTTAAGACAGGAATTTTGGGCAGAGGCAGTGGAGACAACATCTTACCTGGTCAACAAATCACCTTCATCAACATTGGAGGATAAGACTCCACAAGAGGTATGGACTGGTAAGAAACCCTCTCTTTCACATCTGAGGGTATTCGGATGTGATGCATATGTACATGTTCTAAAGCAGAAATGAACCAAGGTAGATAGTAAATTTGAAAAGTGCATCTTTATTGGGTATAAGGATGGTTTAAAGGGGTATAATCTTTGGAACCCAGTCAAATGAAAGGTTGTGTACAGCCGAGATGTGGTGTTCAGAGAGGTAAAAGATTAATGAATTTAGGCTTCTGTGATCCATATCAATTTTGAGAAGAATCTTCATCGAAAATCACATAGAGATATTTGTGACGATGTGTTTCAAACCAACAAGTGTGGTTCATCGTCAGGACAAGTTGAATGAGCAGATGTTGTTATGCATTATAAATAGTTCGGACATAATATCCAATGACCAAATTTCAAGATCAGGTAACGGCTAAAATGATAATAGCTAGATTTGACCAAGAAATGGCTAGTTTGACTATGAAGGGCATAATTTATTTAAAAAAGAAAATTTAGTTATTAATTTCCTTATTAAAATAAGCATAAATGGACAATTTTATAATTATAAATATACATTAGAATAAGCGAGTTAATATATTATAATCATAAAATAATTCAAGTAATAGAGAATAGTTAATGATATTTTAATTAAATATAAGTTAATTATATTTTAAATAAAATATAAGTTAAAGGGACATTTAATTCTTAATTTAAATTAAGTAAATAAATGAATAAATTAATTAGTTATCAAATATGTTAATAAATATTAGTTAGTTGTATAAGTTAAAAATAGAATACTCTAGTAAATAGCTAATTCTATTTTTTTAAAAATTATTAAAAACTAAAAGGATATATATTTATGAATATATATTACAAATAAATAGTTTACTTTCATATTCATAGAGGAAAGATTATCCCTATATAAAAATACTAGAGAAATTACAAATATAATTAATAGTTTTATTAAGGGTAAAAATAGTTTTTAATATATATATATATATAATATATATATATATAGTATATTATTATATATATATATATATATTATATATTATATAATATATGAAAGAAAATTAAAACTTAAAAATAGAAATTAAATTAAATTAAATTAAATAGTCAAAAACAAATATTTAGAGAATTCAAGTATTTAGAAAAAATTACACTATTAAAAAAAATAAATAAAATAAATAAATTAAAAATAATAAAATAAAAAATATTAATATTAAATTAAGTGAAAGGAGTTTAAATATATAAATATTAGAGAACCGAGGATTGAAGATCAGAGCCGTATTTTGAATGAGAAATACAGAGCTGAAATAGATCTCTTCCTCCACAGGGTTGCCTCTCTCCATGAACAGTTCAGTCAGCTCTCAAATTGATGCCGCCGCACGGAAGAATCGATTTCCATCCTGCAGTATATGATGGAAAAGAAAAACAACATAGCCACTAGCTCCTCAAGTGCCAAACAGGATGGAGTGGATCAACAACCAGAGGAATCCACTGCAAGGCAAATCAGCCACATACTCATAGATTAATATGTTTTGCAAGTGTCAATTTTGGATGTCCCAATATGTAAGAATCTATAGTAGCCTAGTTACCGATAGATGTAGAAGTAGTAGAAAAAGGATCAAGGAGACATCTCCATTTTGTAAATCTCTTGATCCAAGCTGTCACCGACAACTAATGTACCTCAGGAGCCTGGACTCCCCTTCTTTTTTCAGCCACTAATATAGCAATCGACTTTGTTAAAAAAAAAAAAAAATCATAATAATAATAATAATAATAATAATAAAATAAATAAAATAAATAAATAATAAAAATAAAAAATAAAAATAAGAAATATTAATATTAATTTAAAAGTCAAAGAGTTTAAATATATAAATATTAGAGAATTCAAGTATTAGAAAAAATTACCATACTTACAAAAAAAAAAAATACTTAAGGGAGAAAATGACTAGGAGGAGAGGGCTAGGACCCATCAACCACTGATCTACCAGCAATCGTCTCTATTGAGATTGTTCGACATTTTTTCAATCTCAAAGGCTTCCCTAAATTTCTACTGATGGAATTGCGACACTCTACCAATCACACTAGCTTCTTGGATGCATACATGATGATTGGTTTTATCCACATGCTCTACTAAAGCACAAGACTTGGTTCTCATATGCTTGAGGTCAGCTACATGCTCACTAATCCCTTGGTTAATGGAGCGACCGGTCTCACCGATGTAGGGGGACCAAGAAGAACAAGGAATAATATAAATACCTTTCATGTCCTTGGGGTCAATAGGATCCTTCACAGATCTGAGGGACTTACAAACAGTGCTAAGAGGTCTAAAGGTTGCAGGGACATTATCCTTCTTAAGAATCCTCGCAGTCCTATCCGTGGTGCCTTGAACATATGGAAGATGGACACCAAGAATCTGTTCCTTAGGTTCTCTTGTGGATAACAAATTCTTAGTTGCTTGGAGGAAAGCCTTTTGTCCCAAATGTCTGCTATAATTGTTCTTAACAAAGACATTAAGGAGATGGGACTCCTCCTCCTTGAAGCTCCTTTCATCAGAGGTTCTTAAGGCACGAGTCGCTAGGGTGTTGAGAACCCCCAACTTCTGGGCTAGGAAATGGTGGGAACTAACATGAAGATATTGCTCCATATGAGTTTTCTTGCGAAACACTCGGTGGGAGAGTGAACCATCCTCATTCATAGAGATAAGGATATCAAGGAACGAGAGGCAACCATTGACTTCTTGTTCCTTAGTGAACTTGATGGTCGAGGATTGATTATTGAGATGATCAAAGAAGAGATCTAACTCCTCTCGGCTGTGAGACCAGATGACATTAGTGTCATCCACATATCGCTTCCAAAGCTTGGGCAGGAGACAGGCTGAGTTTAGAGCCTTGGATTCAAAATCCTCCATAAAAATATTAGCAACAACAAGGGATAGGGGTGAGCCCATGGTAACTCCACAAGTTTTCTCAAAGAACTCACCTTCAAGACTAGAAAAGCTCGAAGTGAGACAAATCTCAACTAACTGAGCGATATCAAGACCAGTTAGACAGTTGATTAATTCCATGGCCTCATTTATAGGGATGCACATGTAGAGTGAGACAACATCAAAACTGACAAGAATGTCTCCAGAGTCCAGCTTGAACTGAAGTATTTTTTCTAATACTTGAATTCTCTAATATTTATTTTTGACTATGTAATTAATTTATTTTTATTTTATTATTATATATATAAATATGATATTTATATATATATATATTATTAATATATATATATAATATATATATATAATATATACTAATTTTTACCCTTAATAAACTATTAATTAATATTGTAATTCTCTAATATTTTTATATTGGGATGCTCTTCAACTATGAATATGAAACTAATCTATTTATTTTAATATATATTTATAAATATATGTCCTTTTAGCTTATATTTTAAAATAGAATTAACTATTTATAGATTATTCTATTTTTAACTTATTCAACTAACTAATATTTATAAACATCTTTGATAAATAATTATTTTATTCATTTATTTTCTTAATTTAAATTAAGATTTAAATGTCCCTTTAACTTTTATTTTATTTAAAATATAATTAACTTATATTTAATTAAAATATAATTAACTATTCTCTATGACTTGATTTATTTTATGATTATAATATATTAACTCACTTATTATAACATATATTTATAATTATAAAATTGTCCATTTATATTTATTTTAATAAGGAAATTAATAGTTGAATTTACTTACGTAAATAAATTATGCCCTTCATAGTCTAACTACCCATTTCCTAGTCAAATCTAGCTGTTATCATTTTAGTCGTTACCTGATCTGGAAATTTGGTCATTGGATATTCTGCCCGATCTATTTATAATGCATAGCAAGGTCTTCTCATTCAACTTGTGTTGATGATGAACCACACTGGTTGGTTCGAAATGCGTTGACACAAATATCTCTATGTGATTTCCGCCAAGGTAAAATATGTTATTAAACATGAAGTCAAACCAAAGGAACCTCAGAAGATAGAGTTTGAGGTGAAGCAGGAAGAATCATACTCTCCAGCAAAGGAGGAATAAAGAGATGGAAAGCCACAAACTCTGGGTGTTAGAGGATCAGTTTGAGAAAGAAGGCAACTAGAAAGGTATAGTCCATCTTCTTTTTGTTCAAATTTTGCTTTATCTATTACTGATGATGATCCCATAGCTGTGAAGGAAGCAGTAGATTTAGAGGATGGAAAAATCTGGAAAGAGACCATGGTTGATGAAATGGCATCTTTGCACAAAAATGAGGCTTAGGATCTGGTGGAGTTACTGGTTGGAAGGAAACCCATTGGAAACAAATGGGTGTTCAAGAAGAAGACAAATGTAGAAGGAAAGGTGGAGAAATACAAAGCTCGGTTGGTAGCAAAAGGTTTTTCCGAGGTGTCGGGAATTGATTTTGGTGATATTTTTTCTCCTGATGCCAAGGTAACTTCTATTAGATTACTTTTATCTATAGCTGTTGCTTTTGATTTTGAGGTAGAACAGATGGATGCGAAGATGACATTTCTTCATGGGGATCTGGAAGAGGAAATATACATGAAGCAACCTGAAGGCTTTGCGGTGAAGGGTAAGAAAGAACTGGTATGCAAGTTAAAGAAGTCTCTGTATGGGTTAAAACAGTCACCAAGGATGTGGTATCAGAAATTTGATACATTTATACAAGGACTTGGCTTCACCAGAAGCAAAGCAGATCACTGTGTGTATTTTAAATTAATTGGTGACCGTGTTATTTATCTGGTCTTGTATGTGGACGATATGTTGCTAGTTGGAAATGAAAAAGAAATTATCTAGGATTTGAAGACCCAATTGTCCCCTAAATTCAACATGAAAGATCTTGGTGCTGCAAACTATATTTTGGGCATGGAAATTAAAAGAGATTGGGCAAAGAGGAAGCTCTAGTTAAACCAGAGGAAGTATGTTGAGACAATATTGTAGAGGTTTAATATGAAGGATTGTAAACCGGTGAAGGTTCTTATTCTTGTAGGTGTCGGGTTATCTGCTAAACAATGTCCCAAGACTCAAGAAGAGGAAGAGAACATGTACCGTGTTCCATATGCAAGTGCATTCGGTAGCCTAATGTATGTAATGGTTTGTACTAGACTAGACATTGCACATGCAGTGGGAGTATTGAGCAGGTTTGTGTCAAAACAATGGAAGGAGCACTGGATAGTAGTGAAGCGGGTTTTTAGGCATTTGCGTGGAACTAATGATTATGGTTTGTGCTACCAACGAAGATCAAGATTGGATAGAATGTTGGATATTCATGGCTTTGTTGATGCAGACTGGGTTGGAGATCTGGATCAAAGAAGATCTACAAGTGGGAATGTGTTTAACCTATTTGGAGGTGCAGTCAATTGGATGAGTAAGAAACAATCTGTAGTGGCACTATCAACTACAGAGGCAAAATACATGGCAACCACTCATGCAAGAAAGGAAGCAGTTTGGTTGTAGAGATTGTGTTCAAGTATGGGGTTAGTACAGGGAGCCATAAGGATAGACTTTGATAGCCAAAGTGAAATTTTCTTGGCAAGGAACCCCACATATCATTCAAAGACAAAGCACATTGATGTTGAATATCACTTTGTGAGGAATATGATAGAAGACAAAAAGGTGTTGTTGGTAAAGGTGGACACTTTGAAGAATACTGCAGATGTATTAACAAAATATGTGAGCTCTAAGAAGTTATCTTGGTGTAGAGAGACAATGGACATTTCAAGGCTGGAAAAATGACTAAGCTCTCCTGTGGCCCCTTGTGGAAAAAAACAAAAAGTGGGAGAATGTTGGGTTGTGTTATATTCTTCCCACGACTAGGCCATGTAGTTAACCAGGGGATTAGAAGAGGGGGGGGAGCGCGGAGGCCCCCTTCGTTGCGCTCATTATATAGCGGGGGGGTACAGGGGGTTTGTGGCATACCCGTAACCCCACTTTATGGGGTTCGGGGCAGCGCCTTAGAAAATTTTTGTTTTTGACCCTATGTTAGGATGGGCAAACCCACCTATGGTTTTGTGCATGATTTTCGCACATGTTTTTGGACGCGATGCTTTTTGGTCCATGGTATCAGATGCGATGGTTTTTGGTCCATGGTATTGGATGCTTTAGCATGTATAAATATGTATTATAACATTGAAAGAAACATAATGAAAAATCAAGATGGTAGTCCCGATTTTGGGATCCAGGGGAAAACCTCTATGTATTTGTTTTATGTGTTATGCTCTCACAACGTTTATTCTCTGTGTTTAAGAATTCATATGCAGGTAGTTTTTGTATCGGGTTAAAACCTATATTGCGTTAGCAACAAAATTAACATGATTTTGCAACTATTTTACAAATCTGTAGCTGTCTCCATGGTTTGTGGGGTTCTGGTGTACCAACGAAGCAAAGAAGCACATGGGCAGTTGAGGATCGATCCCCTCATGGATCTCCTCATATTCAATTGAGCCAATTCACTTAAGGAATTGGCACGATGAAGAGCACAAGTTAAACACGTAGCAGCAGAAGTTTGAATGCATCACATTTCTTTGATTTTCTTTCCAAATAACAAATCATTGAGATAACTCTTTTACTGTTTAAGTTTCAAATTTGAATAAGGATTGATTAAAAGACATGTAGGTGTATAAGTCTCAAACTATTGGGCACACAATCTATATATAAATATGTACCCCCTGAAAGGGATAACAAGAAAGTAATAGTAGAATCTCTAAAGAATTGTGAAACAAACCTTTGTTCTCTGATTGAATTAAAGTTACTTTTTTGTTATTCGATGTATATGTGAGCATGATTTACATTTACTGTACACAGAGGGACACTGAAGATAGTCGAGGGTTATTTTATTTCATTTTATTTCTTTCTGTTATTGAATTGTCATTTCATTCTAGTTTAGTTTCCTTACTTTGTTATTTCATCATTTCATTATAAATTGGTTAAATCTCATTATTTCGTTTGCACTTGAATTTATTCACAACCATTTAATGGTTTAGTTTCTTCAATGGTTTTTGACTAATTACAATTAGTGTTAAAAAAATTGTTTCATGCTTTTAGAATTAGGACTTGTATATACTTTTTAGTTAGCGTTAGAAAACTACCTTCATGCCTTTTAGAATCAGAATTTGTATATACTTTGTAGAAAACTTTTAAGTATCATTTTCTTTCTCTTAAAATCATTTGAATTTCAGTACTTTGTTTTATAGCAGCAAGATGTTTAGGATAGGTTCATAATTTTATAATGATTAACATAATATATTTTAGAATGATACTCAATATAGATATGACCCGGTAGATTAGCCTAGCAATAACTTAACTTCCACACATTAATTTGTATAAATCTAACTCTAATCTAATAGGAATCTAGATAACAACGAAAATCCCCAAAACAAATATAACCATCATCTTACAGACTAAAAGAAATTATTCTAGCATATATAGTGCACTTACACTTCATAAGTTTACCAACTCCAGTTGATAATTTATGCTTTCAATTTAAGATCATTAAATTGACCAAACATTTGGCGCCATTGTGGGGGAAGTGTGAATAGAAGCCTTAAAAATAAAATCAAATAAAAACATGATATACATTGGGAAAGAGACTCTAGAGGTAGATTTGTAGGTCAAGGAAAAAGTCTAATTTCCACATCATCACTCACTCCACCATGACCATGTAGTGCCACACCACCCATACAAACTCGAATTCCATCCATAGCAGGCCAATATAGACTTCCTGAAGTCCTGAGATCTGAAATCCAACCTCAAGGTTCACCAAATTCATCAACATAATTTGTAAAATAAGTAGATCCTACATCTCCAAAAACATGAAGAATTTTCCTATCTTCAAATGGAGAAAAACTTCTATCTCAAGAGTTGGAAGTTCCTATTGAAGAAGAGGAAGAAGAAACCTACTTCAAACCATTGACAGAGGAACCAGAAGAACTAGAACAAAAGCCAGATAATCCTGTTCTAGAACTAGATATTTACTCTAAGGAATTTGTCATCGCTGAAGAGGGAGAAGGAGAAGTAGAAAATGCCAATGGTGAACAACATAGGATTGGATAGGAGTAGGAGTAAATAGAGGAGGTGGTAGAGGTAGAGGAAGAGGATATCCATAACCTTTTCGATTCCTCATCATTGATGAGGATACAACATTAACAATGAAAAACATATTGCCTTCTATCCTCCATAATTTTCATGGAATAAGAAGTGAATACGTAAAGACATTTCTCTTTTAATTTGAAGTACTATGTAGATCATTTGATTATCTACATGATGCTAAAAAACTAAAATTGTTCCCTAACACCTTATAGGATTCAACATTAACATGGTTTATGAGTTTAGGAATGAATTCTATAGGAACATGGGCACAAATGAAAGAAGAATTCTTGGTGAAATAAAAAGATTATTGTATGTCTCATAGCATTAAAGATGTAGTCTTTAAAATGGTACAAAAATAAGATGAAAATCTTGAAGATTTTGTCGAAAGATTCATTTGTAATATCAAAAGGGAAAGTTTTAATAGTATGGATAAGGAAACTTAGAAAGTTCTCTTACTAAAATCCATTAAAGATGTGTGGACTGACATTATCAATATAATGGAAAAAGGAGATATTTCTCAGTTACCATTTGCAGACATTTGTGATTTATGTGTACATATTTCAAGAGGTAAAGCACAAACAAGGAAAAGTCCAAGGGATCCTCTTTTATCAAAGAATTTAGACTTCTGTGATCCATAACATTTGTTTAGAATTTTTTGGTGAAATCACATAAATTGATCATTTGTCGACGCGTTTCGAACCAACCATTGTGGTTCATCGTCAGGATCCTCTTTTATCAAGAGTAAATAAATCTACAACCAGGACAGTAAGTAGGGAAGAATTAGGTAGTTTTCTTGATAATTTTAAGACAACTATTTTAGGGATTCTTAGTGAGAAAATTGACACTCTTAAAATACAAAACAGGTAGAAAGCTAAAAATGTTGCATTAGCCATATTTTTTTCATAGGTGTAGAAAGAAACATGCTCTGAGAGAATGTCTTTTAGATTTAAAAAACATAGAAACCTATGTTATATTTGTGGAAAATCACGATACAAAAGAATGACCCTCTACACCAGGTATTAAGGTTGTGTGTAGTGAAGAAGGAATGCCAAATGAGGTAGACCCTCTTTACTTTATTTCCAAAAGACCATGGAAAAATCCTCAAACAAATCAAACTCAAGGCTTTAATCCTCAACAGCTTGCACAATCTTCAAAAATAATTGGAATCCACCTATCCCATGAAAAGCTTGGGCTCAAACACAATATTGTAATCAAGGATGGAAAAATCCTTATATAAGATATTCTCAATATCAACAATATCTTCCACCTTATCCAAATTTTCCACCACAACACTTCCCTCAAACAAACTAGTTACCTCAATCTCAAGCTCAAAATGAAAATTCACAACTTTCTTTTCCATTTCCATAAAGACCAAATCAATTACCCATTCAACCACTCCCAAATCCAAACAATACAACTTCACAACCCGTTTACAACTTAGAAGGAAAAAATCCTCAAACTTATATGATAACTCCATTAGATCTGAATATTATTCAATTAAGGTCCTGTCGAGTATTAGAAAGGAAGAAACCACCCATTTTTATTGAAGAAATAGAAAAGAATTCTCAAACAGATAATAATGACTTTGAAGAAGAGATTTCCCTTCCTCAGAAAGAAAATATTGAAAAAAAAAAGAAAAAAACCTATACATTCTAATAACACTCCTATTATACAACAATATTCAATATCTATCTTAACACCACCTTTTCTTGAAAGGTTCAAAATCGATAAAGGAGTAGAAAAACAAATCATATTGCCTGATTATGATATGATCGATGAATTGAAAAATGTCTGTATAAAAATTCCTTTATTACAGGAAATAAAAGAAAGATCATTTTTTGGAAAAACAATCAAGGAATTGAGTACTCAAGGTTGATGAAGAAAAATAAAAGAAATAAAAAGAATTCAACTAGTCAGCAGGATTGTAGATATCATGATGGGAAAGACAACAATTCAAAAATATTTAGATCCAGGAAGCCCCATTGTGAAAACACACATCAATGGAACTGAAATACCAAATGTACTGATTGATCTAGGAGTAGCCATAAACATAATGAGAAAACAAAATATGGATAAATTGAAGCTTCCTAATCTTCAATACATACCAACATTGTAACAATTAGCAAATAGGTACGTAATTAACCCTGATGGTGTGTTATAAGATATATATACATATCCTTAGATTCATGGAAATTTCCTGTTGATTTCATGATTTTAACACCCAAGAATAATTTAGGAGGACATCCATTAATTTTAGGAAGGCCATGGTTAGCTACAGTCGATGCTTTTATCAGTTGTAGATCAAGAGACATGTTTATCTTAGATGGAATCTCGACAAAGAAATTTACATTGTACCCACCTGCAAAAAAAATTATAGAAGTAGAAAATGAAGAATGGATAGATGATGATAATTATATACAACCAATTTTCACTATTGCACAAAGAAATGAAGAGGATCAAATTCTAAATTCAATAGAAAATAATGAACCCTCTTTGTATTGTGACAACAGTCAGGATTTTCAAGAACAATGTAATATCAAATATCTAGCATCTAGACAAATGTCTTTACATTCTATGCAAAAATTTGGAAACTCTTCAATAGAAATTTTTCCATGGAAAACATTGAATATCAATGAAAACCCAGAAGAATTACATAAAAAGAAACTGGTATAAATATTACAAAAGCACTATTTTGCATATGCATGGGACTACACTGATATGAAGGGAATTAATCCTAAAACTTGCATGCATCATATTTATATTGAAGAAAATGCTAGACTAGTTTGACAACAACAAAGAAGAATGAATCCAAACTTAAAAGAAATTGTTAAAGAGGAATTACAAAAATTGTTAAATCATTTATCCAATATCAAATAGTCAATGGGTTTCACCCCTAGTAGTTATTCTTAAGAAAAATGGAAAATGGAGAGCATGCATTGATTACAGGGAATTCAATAAAGCTACCTTGAAATATGATATTCCACTTTTTTTCATAGATCAAGTTTTAGATACATTAGCAAGAAAAAAATATTTCTCATTCTTCGATGGTTTTAGTGGGTATAATGAAATTCAAGTAGCACCTAAATATCAAGACAAAACCACATTCACCTGTCCATGGGGGACTTATGCTTACCGAGTACTTCCTTTTGGATTATGGAATGCCCCAACAACATTCCAAATAGAAGTACTAGGAATTTTCTCTTATCTTATTCATGATTGTGTGGAAGTCTATATGGATTATTTTACAGTTTATGGAAATTCTTTTGAAGAAGCACTTGAAAATTTAGAGGAAGTTCTCATAAGATGTAAAGAAGAAAATATTTCATTAAGTCATGAGAAATGCTTTATGATGTTTAATGAAGGAATTGTTTTTGGTCACCATATTTCAGGAAATAGAATTAAGGTAGACTCATCTAAGGTAGAAATTTCCAAATTATCAATCCCAAGTTGTCAACGAGATGTTAGGATCTTTCTTGGTTTTATTGGATATTATAGAAGATTCATATAAAACTTCACAAAGATTGCATCTCCACTCTTCAAATTACTCACCAAAGACTATGAATTCAGCTGGAACTCTGATTGTTAAAAGGCTTTTGAAACTTTGGAAAAGAAGATCTATGAAGAACCTATTTAAAAGGACCTAATTGGAAATTTTTTTTTCATATATGAATTGATGCTTTAGACATAGCTCTGAGAGTTGTGTTAGCACAAAAATATCTCAATCCTTATGCCATTTATTATACTAGTAAAAATTCAATTCTCGGGCAGCTAAATTATGCTATAACTAAAAAGTAATTTTTACCTGTCATTCTTGCGAGTAATAAATTTCGACATTACATCACTGGCTATGAAACTTTTGTTCATACAAACCATTATGCCATTAGATATTTAATGAACAAACCAGTTACTAATGGTAGAGTAACAAGATGGCTATTACTATTACAAGAATTTAATATCACCATTCTGGACCGACCTAGAAAACAAAACACAATTTGCTGACTTTTTATTTAGAATTCAAAATGATAACAATGATACACGTGTAGAGGATAAATTTCCTTATGAGTATCTTTTTACAGTATCTACTAAATCACCCTGGTTTGTAGATATTAATAATTATTTGGTTATAGGGAAGTTACCCTCATATCGAAAAGAGAAAAATAATACAAAGAAGTGCATCTTATTCTTGCATAAATGAAGAATTATACAAGGCGGGACCATATCTCATCATTCGAAGGTGTGTAAGAGAAGATGGAATACCTGAGATACTTAAAGCATGCCATGATGGACCATGTGGAGGTCATTTTTCTGACAAAATAACTACCTATAAAATCCTTCTCTTAGGATATTATTGGCCTTCCCTTTTTAAGGATGCCATGGAATATGTTTAGAGGTGTGATAGCTTTCAAAGAATGGGGAAACATATTCCTTTACATGAAATACCACTACAACCTCAGGTACTCATTGAACCTTTTGAAAAATGGGCTTTAGATTGTTGGACCAATTAATCCATCTGATCTTCAAAACAAAAAAATATATATTCTTGTATCCACTGATTATGTTACTAAATGGGTAGAAGCTAAAGAATTTTCTTTTTCCACTAAAAATGCTATAGTTTCATTTCTTTTTTAGGATATTTTTATTCGTTTCGGTGTCCCAAGGGAAATTGTAATAGATCAAGGAAAGAAATTTACAGCTAGAGTAGTGAAAAAGATAGTGGAAGAATATAAAATCAAGCATCAGAAATCTACTCCATACCATCCACAAGAAAATGGACAAGTAGAGTCTACCAACAAAGTGATTGAAACAATCCTCACCAATAGAGTTCACTTTCACAAAAGAGACTAGGCATAAAAGCTTATAGAAGCCTTATGGGCTTACCATACGACATGGAGAAGAGCTACAGGACATACTCCCTATGAACTTATTTATGGAAACCAAGTCCTATTTCCAATTGAGTTCCAGATTTAGACTTATAAGACAACGGTCTAGTTGGGACTTGACTTATCAGAAGAAAACAAGCAAATAATGGGATAACTCAATGAGCTTGATGAAATAAGGCAAGGTTCTATCAAGAAAACTAGTTTAGTCTAGCAACAGAGATCCAGATGGCATGATAAATACATCAAAGAAAGAAAATTTTAGCGAGGTTACTAGGCATTACTCTTTGATTAAAATTTCAAAAATTTCCAAGGAAAGTTTCAAAATCACTCGCTTCGGCCTTATGAGATTGTAAATGTTTTTGATAGTGGAGTAGTCAAAATTAGGACTATTGATGAAGAAAATTTCCTCTCTTGGTGAATGTAAATTGACTCAGGATCCATCATAATCCAATGATAAAGGAGGAATTTGTAAAGATTTTCCAAAACAACTCTGATTTTGAAGTTGGTAAAGAATAATTATTCTTCTTCTCCACCTTAAAAAGTTTCTTTTCATATTATATCTATATATATATATATATATATATATATATATATATAAACATGAAACCAACAATTGTTGGCATGTTTATGGAGAAAATTCAAGGAGAAAACCAAGAATTCTTGGCATCTTAAATTTTCTTTGTATACCATTTTCTAGAATTCTATTTTCTTATATCCATTTCTTTTGAAAAAAAAATGGCTATAGAATTATTGATTTTCTGTAGCCCTGACAAATTTTTGCAGCCAATTTGATAGAAGCTTCTGATGATACACTTGAAAGAATGGTTGACTCCCTCCATTGTAAAGCACCTGAAGACAACATAAAAAGGGCAACCAAAGGTTAGTAAGAAAACAATTAAAGGGTATGCACTTCTTTACTTTAATAATAGCGATCAAAGCATTGCATATATGAATTATAAGACATGGTACTACAAAAAATCAAAATCATTATTGCTAAGAGTTAATAGTGTCATGTCAAATCGTGTATAATCTGCCATTCACTCCCGGTCATCATAACTCATATTCCAACTCATATCCTAATCGATTGATCTGATCACCCCAATCATAAACATGAACACTCTTAATAGTTAGATTCTTCCTCACTCCCTTATACCCTCACTACCTATGTTGTCATTATTCCATCACTCACATCGTCAACCTTTTCACTTTAAAAACCCTATCAAACCGTCCTACCCTGTCAAACAAAACAGTTTTTGAAACGAAGCTTCTTGACCATGGGAGTGATAGTTAGAACAACACCAACAAGGTAGAAATTTTTGGAGGGATATCCATAGACAAAATAATTGTTGCAGTAGGTGCAGTGGCAAGAATTTATCAAGAAATTTGATGGCTTTCATAAATAAGTGACCAAATCCTTCATCGGGGATTTTGTTAGGTCATTATACTACTAGTGTGACCCCTTATTGTTATTAGTACAATCCCCTTATTATAATGTTGTTCCCATTTAGTCCCCATATTGTTATTATTGTGCTCTTACATTATTATTGTTATGTCGGCTCTGAGTATATTATGACCCCTTAGACTCTTATATATAGAAAGAATGTCTTCTCATTTGTATCATCTAAGAATTGTTAATTTGTGTAATGTAAAGGAGTTTTCCCCCTTGAAGAAGCTGAATTCTAAGGCATTGATCTATCTTTTCTATCTTTTTGTGAGCTGGTTTCATAACCTCTGGTATCAGAGCTTTGGATTCTAGGGTTTTGCTTCTCAAAACAAGTCATCATGAAATTTTTGCTATAATGCAAAAAAGTTTCAGAAGATAAAAAACAAACCCATTTGAGAACAAATCAGTTTGAACCTTGAATCCAAATTTTAGATCTTTTCTCACTATATTTTCAGAGATATGATGTGTGGAAGTTAGAGTTTTCGGAAGCTTCAAAACTTCATCTAAAATAGGCCATCATGGATGTTTCAATATAATATTTATTCTACAAAGGTTTAGACTGTGAAATTAAAACCCATTTGAATCAAAATCATGCTGAAGCGTGGGTCCAAATTTTAGAGCTTGTCTCGCTATAGTTTTAGAGATATAATATGAGACATTTAAGGTTTATGCAAACTCTCGAATTACATCATAAACAGGCAACCTTGGGAAATAATCATAACTTTCTCTCTGAGCATCAAATTGAAATTTCATAAGACGTTGCAAAACGAAGATGGAGTGTAGTTTTATGTGTATCAGTTTTAGGTCCTAAGGTTGAAACAGTGAAACGTGGCACTTTGTACAAGTTCGTTCTACTAAACTAGTCTATAATCCAGTCATCATGGGAAATTTGACATAACAATTCCTTACAGAATCTAATGTTTATCAGAATTTTGGGGTTAGAAAGAGGACTCAGAGGGTTACTACAAGACAAAATTTCAAAACCTGGAAATCTGAAATCGTAGAGTTACAGTCGTTTCAAGATCAAGTTCCTAAAATTAAGAAAAAGTGAGATGAGGAAGTTTGATGGCAAGGATCTGGTAAATTGGATACTACGGATGGAGCAATATTTTGATATACATGGTATACCACTGTTACAAAAGGTATGTATTGCATCTTCATATTTAGATTCGGATCAATTTTTATGGTATAAAAGGCTTTGGTCTCGTAAACAACTTGTTACATGGTCAATTTTCACAGAGGAAATGATAACACATTATGAGTATACAAAGAGCAACACCTTCTTTAGAGCAACACCACAACAATTGGAAGAAAAAAGAGAAAAAGGGCTTTGTTACAAAGTGGAAAGCAAAATTATGGCAACAAGGAAGTCTACCCCTCACAACTATAAATATGGAAGTTTTGTTTCTCCTAGCTTTCCACAACCTACAAGGGTTACACCACAACAATTGGAAGAAAAAGGAGAAAAAGGGCTTTGTTACAATTGTGATAACAAATACATTAAAGGTCATAAGTGTGTTGAGAAGAAATGATTTTACATTGATTGTGGAGAGGAGGAAGAAAAGGATCAAGAAATGTCAAAAGAATAGTATATACACCAGGAACCAACCCTAGAGAAAGAACAAATGAGTCTCACCATATCTTGTATTCCAATGATAGGAATTAACACTCCTCAAATTCTCAAGATAGAAGCACATATGAAGAAGAAAAAGGTTCAAGAAGTGAAAGATCACATCGAGAAAGAAGAAATGAATCCTACCATATCTTGTAATTCATTGGCCAAAATCACCACTCCTCAAACTATGAAGATAGAAGGACATATCAAGAAGAAAAATGTTTGAGTGAAATATTACATTGAGCATTAAGAAATGAATTTGACCATATATTGTAATGCATTCGAGAAATTTACCACTCAAAGTCTCAAGATATAAGGACATATCAAGAAGAAAAATATTCAAGCAGTGAAAGATCACATCGAGCATCAACAACAAGTTCTCCAAATTTTAAAGGATAATGCCACTTTGGTGCAGAATCAAATGAAACAATAGGCAGATCAACATCGCAGTGAAAGAAGTTTTGATGTAGGCGATTGGGTAGTTTTCTAGCAACATCTCAAGCAAGCTATTTATGTGAAGGAAATGTATGAAATACTACATGCACTTAAGAAATGGTGACCTTACCTAATGGGAAGACACTTCAAGGTAAAAACAGATCATCATAGTCTTAAATACTTTTTAGAAAAAAGATTATTTTTAGAAGAATAGAAAAATTGGGTTACAAATATGCTGGGTTATGGCTTTGTAATCACATACAAGAAAGGAAAGAAAAATGTTGTTGTAGATGCACTCTCAAAAAAGGATGAGGATGTGGAAGCATTGTTTTGTGCTATTTCTAATATCCAACCTGATTGCATAAACAAAGGAAGGGATGAAAGGAAGAAGGACGAAAAAGTGTGGCTACTCATTCAAAAGTTGCAGAAGGTCCTAGTTCAAACAATATTGTTAGAACTTGAAGAGGACGGAAAAATAAGATTGGAACCTGGAGTAGTCCTAGAAACAAGAACCTGATAGCTATGAAATCGATCAATTTCAGAGTATCACATCAAGTGGAAGAACTTACCCACTGAAGATTCCACATGGGAGTACAAGACTTTGGTAGAGAAGCATCAAGAACTAATCAAGCATTGAGGACAACACTTTTTCAAGGACAGGGGGACGTTAGGTCCCTATACTACTAATGTAAGCCCTTATTGTTATTAGTACAATCCCTTTATTATATTGTTGTGCCTATTTAGTCCCCATATTGTTATTATTGTGCCCCATACAAGCCCACTATTGTTATTATTGTACCCTTACATTATTATTGTTACGTTGGCTCTGCTTATATTATGACCCCTTAGACTCCTATATATAAAAATGAGGTCTTGTCATCTGTATAATCTAATAATTTTTCATTTTTGTGATGTAAAGGAGGTTTCCCCCTCGAAGGGGCTGAATTCTAAGGCCTTCATCTATCCTTTTGTGAGCTGGTTTCATAACAGATTTTGATGGAGTTGGATTGGAGATAGGAGACATCAAATTCATAGTGATAGATTTGTGTATAACTAAAGCTACTAGGCTGCCGCATATTGGAGAAAAATGGTTAAAAAATAGAGGTACCAAAGGAGAAGACTGGAAGGTTTTCCTAAAGAAACCAAGCATGGACACCACCATTTTCAAGAAGGGCATCCCAAGCACGACATTAAAAAATAAGTGGAGGAATTTTCTTCTAATAATCCAAAAGTTTGTTACCTGCAAAGGAAGGTTTGGATGTATATTTTCGTATCATATTCGACTGCTAAATGAATTTTCTTGAAGGAAATGAGATAAATCTTCCATATTTTTTGTTGAATAGTCTAAGAAATATGTCAGGGAATTTTCAAAGGAGAATTTATTACATAGATAATAAATTTTTCATTCATCATGGTCCACACCTCCTTCTTGGCCTTATGTTCCACAATATCCTCCTCACCTTGTCAATCAACCATTTCAGCCATATGCACCCCAACCTCCTCAATGGAACAATCCATCACAAGGGTGGAGGCCTCAACTCAACCAACTCCACCTCAACCATAAATCACTCATATGTCTCCACCCATGCAACCTCAAATGCCTGCTCAACCCAATCCATACCTGAATAGCAAGAATACACAAGAGGTCTATAGTGGAGAGACATATTATCCTACATATAGTGTGGAGTTCCAAGAAATCAACATTAGGTCTGGAAGAGTGCTTCCAGATAACCAACCTCCATTGCCACCTAAATAACTTGAAGAGGAAAAGGAAGAGAGTACCCCTCAAGTCAATCCACCTCCTTTTCTTGAGAGACTGATTCACCCTAGCCAACACACCCCATAACAGATTAAAATTCAAGGAGAATTGAAGAATATATGTGTTAAAATACCCCTCCTCCAAGCTATTAAGGATGTTCCCATCAATAATAAGATGATCAAGGGAAAATTTTTCAAATACCCTAGAAGAATTAAAAGAGACACCCATACCATCAATTTTATTGGTCAATTAACTTATTTGATGTTGGGTAGAATGATTTGTCCATAATATTTAGACCCTGGAAGTCGTGTAGTAGATGTGCACATTTATGGCATCATTATCCCTCATACCCTTATTGATCTTGGTTCTATCATCAATGTGATGACTAAAGGAACCATGTTAAAACTAAACCTCCAAGGAGCCTTAAGAAAGACTGCTATAGTATTGCAACACCCATATAGATCTATAGTAGCTCCCGAGGGAGTTGTTGAGGATGTCATGGTCTCCATTGACTCCTGGGAGTATCCTATTGACTTCTTCGTTCTCCAGCGTGAAACCAAATTCAATGGCTATGCTTCAATCTTGGGAAGGCCAATGTTAGCAGCTACTGATTCTTACATTAGTTGCAGGGATGGGAACATGACCATTAATAATGGACATTTGTCCAAGAAATTGGTATTGTACCATCCTCCTCAACCATCCATTGAGCATGTGATCTAAATTGGATCATAAACACTCTCTAATTTTTCATAAACTCGTTCAAATTATGCCAAACAGATTCAAGTCTTAGAAAGATCATGCTATCAGAAGGAATCCTTGTGACACTTGCAATTGTGATTAGTGTGAAGCAACGAGGACCCTCGGTTGAGCACGCAGACCGTTGGCCCATGGTAACATGCATTGGTGCAAATTGACAAAACCAGAGGGTAATTCAAGAAATAGGGGTGGTTTTTGATACATGATTAGCTCTAAAGTGCTAATCGCATAACAGAGGGCATCCCCCTCAATGAAGGAAAGCTGCAAAGTGCCCGGACCTGAAAGGCTATGAAATGCAGAAAAGTAATAAATTTGGTTCCGTGGATTCCAAAAAACTGGCAGGATATCAGAAGGCCTCGAGGTGGTAAGTAGTCTTGACCAAGTCCCACCCAATGTCACACACTGAGTGACATGCATCTGGAAGAAGAGAGAGAAAGCCACTCACATCGGATGGGTAAACATCATGCTACTTACCCGCCTGATATGAACGACAACCGTAGGATCTGGGGGGCCCAGATCAACGACGGAGGTGTGTCCCAATAAATGGTTGGATTTGGCAAGGTTGTAAAGCAAGATTACATGGGATTTGAAGTCTGATGTGGACGATGAGTTGGAAGAAGATTCGTGTTTTGCAGGCATCTTGGAGCGAATGGAAATAACGGCCATTCAAATGTGTCCAAGGAACCTAACACACTCACCCGTTGCAGAATAGGTGGCCACCTCCCTATGAAGCGTTACACAGTGATGATGACGTAGAACAAGGGAGTTTGAACAGATAGAGGCAAGAAACCCAGAACATCGAGAAGTGGTAATGAACCGATAGAAATCAGACTAGATTTAAAGCCAAGAACTAGCAGAGACAAAGCAAGCATAAGAGCAGAAAAGAGAGTTAGTTAAGAGCAGAGAGAAGGAGTCGAGCTGACCAGAGGGCAACATCGAGCCATACAGAGCAAGAGAGAGTCAGAGAGTCTGTGCACTCTACTACTGAGAGCCAGTAAGGAGAGTCTATGTACTCAAATCCTACTGATTCATATCTATTTAGTGACTCAAATTGAGTTCACTGTTGTAAAGAAACTCTGCTTTGAAAACATAATAGAGAGGCCACCACTGAAGGCTAGACCGGGAGACGTAGCCTAGGAGTATTGGGTGAAATCCTTATTAAAATTGTTGTGTTTACATATTTGCCTATTATGTTTTCTCTAAAATGCTTCAATGTTTGTGTATTTTGCAATCTTATCGAGTCGTTGCATAAAATAGCATAGCTACATCCATGCACATGAGTTTGTAATACCTTTAATTCTTTGTCCTGGATAAATTCTAGTTCAAGTGGTATCAGAGCTCTAGGTTACTAAGGTTAGACAAGCTTGTGCTGGATTTTGTTGTTGAATGCTAACTAGATCAAAGCTTAAATTAGGAGAATGAGAGTTGGTTGAAATTAACCCTGAAATTGGAAGAGTCTATCCTAAGAGGAAAATGTCAGAAGAAACTCCCTTGGAATTAGACCCTCAGTTCATGGATAGTTTCATGACCATGAGAGCCATGGTAGAGGAAATGTATAGAGAATTTAGGAAAGGTAGAGAGGAAGATTCATCAAAATCCAACAAGATAAAGGAACAGAAGAATATTTTCTACATGAACACTCTAAAGGCAAAGGGAAAGAAGACAAACTTCCCACACCTCCTAGTAGCCTTGAAAATAAAAAGAAGACATCTTTGATTAAATTAGATGTTAAATTTGATTTACCAATATATGATGGAAAGTTGAATGCAGAGAAGATGGATAATTGGATTGACAAATTGATGTTTATTGTAGAGTACATAGCATTGATTTAGACAATAGTAAGATTTAGTTGGCCAGCCCACGCCTTGGAGGCACTGCCTTGGTATGGTGGGAAGGCAAGACACAAGCTGACATGAAGAATCATGGTAAGATTCTTTCTGTTTGGAGTGAATTTGTTTCTGTAATTAAAAAGAAATTCTATCCACTAGCCTATATGCAGCAAGTCGTGATGAGCTGGCAAACTCTTTGACAATTGAACTGGCAAAGTGTACAAAGCTACACTCAAGAATTTAGTAAAATAGCTTTGATTCTAGGAATTTCTTTAGACTTACCTGAAACTCTGCTCAAGTATATAGGTGGTCTACAAAACTACTTAAGACACACAATTATCATGTTTAATCCCACTAGCATAGATGAGGTATCTGTTCAAGCTACACATCTAGAGGCTAGAGGCAAGAATGTGAACCCAGAAGTTGGGGGATCATCAAAACCCACTACAAGCAAGAATAAGGAGAAAAGAAAACATAAATGGAAAGAGAGGAAGGCCAATACTGTACAAAAGACCAAATATTCATGCACTCATTTTAAAAAGGATGGGCATGATGATGAACACTACTGGATTCTGCATCCGGAGCTGAAACCCAAGAAGTTCAAGGGAAAGAAGAAGAAGACTACTTTATATATTCAAAAGGATTTGGGGTCAGACTCATGAGATGAAACAACAATTGCAGCCATAGGTATAAAAGGTAAAAATTCTTAAGCATCTACTAGTAATTCTGCACAATCTACTAATAATGAAGAAAATGAGGGAAAAAGACATGAGCTTTTTCATATTATAGTTGCTTCCAAGCATCAAAATATTGATACTTTGTTTGATAATGGCTCACAAGTAAATTTAATTTCTAAAGAAATTGTAAAGAAGTTTGGATTACTAACCTCACCTCAAAAAAATCCATATCCATTAGGTTGGTTATGTGATAAAGCACAGCTATAAGTGACCAGACAATGTAAACTTAGGTTTTCTTTTGGGTCAACATTTGTAGATGAGGTTGAGTTAGATATAGTTCCTTTGGATATATGTGGAATTGTTTTAGGAAGTCCTTACTTGTATGATATAAAAGCTATTTTCTATAGAGCTGAAAACAAGTATCAACTCATTAAAGATGGAATTGAATATATTGTAAGATATCACAAACTCAAGAATAGTTATACTCTCATAAACTCAGGGCAGATGAAAAGGATTGTAAATTCATGCAAACAATTTTTACTGATGGTTGTAAAGGAAAAGAAACCTAATAAAACCAATGTATTTCAGGGTTGTAATGCTAAACAACAAGCTAATTTAGAAGAAGTTGTTTCAGAATATGATATACTATTTCAAGAACCTAAAGGTCTGCCACCCAAAAATGAAATAGTACATGATATTAATTTGCAGCAAGATGCTCCATTGCCTAACATCGTATTGTATAGGTTGTCCGCTTTAGAGAATGCATAAATTAAGAAGCAGGTACAAGAGCTACTTGAGTAGGGGTTCATCAGACCTAGCACATCACCATGTGGGTCTCCAATTTCCTTGGTGATAAAGAAAGATGGCTCATGGAGAATGTGCATTGGTTACCGAGCATTGAATAAGATAATGATAAAAAATTGTTATTCCCTTCCTCGCATAGATGATATATTGGATCAATTAAAGGAAGCTGTCTATTTTTCCAAGTTGGACTTGCATAGTGGCCATCATCAGGTTAGCGTTGCAGAGCAAGATGCATGGAAGACTACTTTCAAAAAAGAGAAAGGATTGTATGAGTTGTTGGTTATGCCTTTTGGCCTAACTAATGCTCCTCCTACTTTCATGAGAGTAATGAATGATGTACTCATACCTTTTCTTGATGATTGTGTCATTGTATATTTGGACGACATTCATATATTTAGTAAAACATGGGAAGAACATTTAAAGCATGTTAAGCAGACTCTAAATGTTTTGAAAAAAGAAAATATTTATGTTAAGCTCTCAAAATGTGAATTTGGAAAAAATATTTGAATTATTTGGGTCATATTGTAGGGGGTGGTGAATTGAAGATAGATCCCTCTAAGATTGCAGTCATTGTAAACAAGCCTAAACCCAAATCTGCTACAGAAGTTAGAAGCTTCTTAGGAGTAACATAGTATTGGAGAAAGTTTATTTCTAACTTTTCCTTAATTGTAGTTCCCTTACATGCTTTAACAGGATTGAACAAGGTGTTTCAGTGGGGAGGAAAACAACATAAAGCCTTTGACACCTTAAACTAAAAGATTAGTACAACACAAGTACTATCACTACCCTATCTTCAAAGACCATTTGATATGGAAATGGATGCCAGTGACTATGCCATGGGAGTAGTGTTGATGCAACATGGTAAACCCATATGTTATCATTCTGAGACATTTAATTCTGCAGTAGTTAATTATCCCACATATGATAAATAATTGTATGCATTAGTACAAAGTGTGAAAAAGTGGAATCATTATTTAATGGGAAAAGAGAAAGTTATACACACTGATCATCAAACACTTCAATATTTGCATTCACAAACTAAATTGCAGTAATCAAGACACTATAGGTGGATGGGTTTTCTACAACAATTTCATCTTGTCATCAGATATAAAAAGGGAATACACAATAAAGTTGCAGATATGTTATCCAGACCAATCGTAAATGAATCCACTATACTTAAGCATAATTCAGTATTGCATGAAAGCTACATTGAACAATATGCTCAAGATATATATTTTAAAGATGTATATGCAACTTTAAGTCATGGAAAAGATGTAGGAGAATCGGATTATCATGTTAAGGACCAGCTCTTGTATCATTTTGGGAAGCTATGCATTCTAGAAACTAAAAGAGTAAAGATAATTCAAGAGGCACACACTTCTCTAATATCAAGTCACTTTGGTGTAAGTAAAACAGTTGCACAGCTACAAAGATTTTGTTATTAGCCAAAAATGAATGAGATAGTTTCTAGATATGTAATAGGGTGTACCATGTGTTCTAAAAGAAAGCCCAACAATAGAAAACTAGGCTTGTACACTCCACTACCAGTTCCTTCTCACCCTTGGGAAAGTGTTTCCATGGACTTTGTTGGAGGACTACCTAAATGTAGGAAAGGTCATGACTATTTATATGTTGTTGTGGACAGGTTCAACAAAATGTGTATTTTAATACCTTGTAACAAATAGATTACAGCTAAACAAACTGCAAAGTTCTTTCAACATGTATGGGTTCATTTTGGATTACCCACTTCCATTATATTTGATTGAGATATCTGATTTGTTGGGAAATTTTGGGCAAGTCTGTGCGAATTGATGGACACCAAACTGAAGAAAAGCACACCTTTTCAACCGCAAACAGATGGCCAAACAGAAGTGGTCAACAGGACTGTGATCCAGCTACTCAAAGGCTATTGCAGCAAGAATCCTAGGCTTCGGGATGAACATTTATGTTATGTGTAGCATTCTTACAACTGAGCTAAACATTCTTCTACACAAATATCTCCTTTTGAAACCTGTTTTGGTTTCACACCAAGGTCTCCCTTCGATTTTGTCTTTGGTAAAGACATAGTGTTTGATGAACACAGTGATGTGGACAAGGCAACCAAGTTCATCAAACAAATCCAAGAGATTCACCAGGAAGTACAGGAATAGCTGGAAAAGATCCAAGCCAAGTACAAGGCAAGGCATGACAAGCATCAGATGGAGCATAGTTTCCAAGTTGGTGATCAATTTTGTCTGTACATTAGCAAAGACAAAATGCAAGGTGAAGGTAAGAAGCTAAAGCCAAGAAGGTATGGAACTTTCAAGACACTTGAGAAAATTGGTGAGAATTCTTTTCGCCTTGATTTACCGGCTTACATGCACATCTACTCAGTTGTTAATGCAGACAACTTGAGACTATTTGAGCCGTCATTGATTGAATATCCCGAAGAGCAGAGTCAGTTGCCTTCTATTAATGATCTGTTACCTGAATATCTTAATGAATTGCAGGAAGATACAGTTCTAGATAGGAAGGTGAGAACTATGCATAGAGGGGATGTTGAGTACCTGAGGATTGGACTCAAAGATTCAAAGCCAAGCAATGAAAAATGGATAGAAATTGGGCAAGTGAGGAATCAGTACCCTCACTTGATTGATGCTTAAAAATAAACTTTTTGTGGTCCAAAAGCTTTTTCAGTGGGAAGGCCGTGATCCAAATCGGATCTTAAACACTCTCTAAATTTTCATAAACTCATTCAAATTATACCAAACAGATTCAACTCTTAGAAAGATCAAGCTATTTGAAGGAATCCTTGTTACTGTTGCAATTGTGATCAACGCGGAGTAATGAGAACCCTCAGTCAAGC
This sequence comes from Pinus taeda, assembly GCA_000404065.3. NCBI lineage: Eukaryota > Viridiplantae > Streptophyta > Pinopsida > Pinales > Pinaceae > Pinus > Pinus taeda. The sequence goes on along the minus strand of APFE031405386.1, from coordinate 37,422 downwards.
GCACAGACTGTTGGCCCATGATAACACGCACTAGTGCAAATTGGAAAAATGAGAGGCTAATTCAAGAAACAGGGGTGGTTTCTGTTTAGTGAAACTAGAGGCTAATTCAAGAAATGGGGGTGGATTCTGAATCGCGTATCATAGGTCGTCCCCCTCAATGAAGAAAATCCCCAAAGTGCCCGGACCCGAAAAGGATATGAAATGCGAAAAAAGTAATAAATTTGGTTCCGTGGATTCCACAAAACTGGAAGGATATCAGAAGGCATCAAGGCAGTAAGTAGTTTTGACTGAGTCCCACTTGATGCCACACAATGAGTGACACGCGTCCAACAAAAGAGAGAGAAAATCACTCACATCTAATGGGTAAATGCCATGCTACTTACCCACCCGATATGAGAGATGATCGTAGGATTTGGGGGGCCCAGATCAATGGCAGAGGCGCATCCCTATAAATGACCGGATTTGACAAGGTTGTAAAGCAAGATTACATGGGATTTGAAGTCTGATCTGGATGATGAGTTGGTAGAAGATTCCTGTTTGATGGGAATCTTGGAGCAAATGTAAATAATGGCCATTCAAATGTGTCCAAGGAACCAAACACACTCACCCATTATAGAATAGGTGGCCAACCCCCTGTGAAGTGTTACACAGTGATGATGACACAGAACAGTGGAGTTCGAACGGATAGAGGTAGGAAAACCATAATGCTGGTAAGCAGAAACGAACTGACAGAAAGAAGATTCACTTTAAAGCCATGGATTGATAGAGACAAAGCATGTAGAAGAGCAGAAAAAAGAGTTAGTTAAGAGAAGAGAGAAGAAGCCAAGCTGACCTGAGGGCAGCATTGAGCCAGATAGAGCCATAGAGAGTCAGAGAGTCTATGCACTCCAGAGAAAGCTTGAGAGGTTCAAGCGAGCTCCTCGACATAGGCCTATCATGTATGAGTTTCAAATTGGGCTCATACTACTGTGACCAGTAGATGTCAAGTACCAGTAAGGAGATTCTGTGTACTTGGATCCTATTGATTCATATCTATTGAGTGAGACTCAAATTGAGCTCACTATTGTAAAGAAACTCTTCTTTGAAAACATAATAGAGAGGCCACCACTAAAGGCTCGACCAGGAGACATAGCCCAGGAGTATTGGGTGAACTCCTTATGAATGTTGTTGTGTTTACATGTTTTCCTGTTATGTTTTCTATAAACTACTGCATTGTTTATGTATTTCACAATCTTATCAATCCATTGCATAAAATAACATAGGCACATCCATGCAAATGAGTCTATAATACCTTTAATTCTTTTTCCTGGATAGTTTCTATATTAGCATGACTTACCCTTGTGGCTAAAAGAGGAGGAGGAAGATGAAGTGTATGATACAACATCCTAGTGAATCTGTACCCTAGAAGATGTTACAAGAGGGTGGAAACCTAATGGAGATAACCTCATTGACTAGATCCTTCATAACCAAACCCCTAATACCATACCTCTTGATGAGCTAGTGAAAGAGTCTAAGAGTAGTCGTTGGACTAAATTATGCTTAGTTGACCTAATTCTTGCCCATGTGAAAGTTATAGAATTTTGCCCATCTAGAACCTTGATTATTAACCCCTCTCTCTCAGCAAACCAAGAAGAGAAATTGTGAAAGATGCTGAGAGAACACTTAGATGCCTTTACTTGGATCTATAAAGAAATGAAGGGGGTACATCCCTTGTTTTTCACTCATCACATCTACATTAAGGAGGGATGGAAACCTCTACACCAACATGAGAGGAGAATGAACCCATCCCTCAAGGACATATTAAAGGAAGAGTTACAAAAATTGTTGGATGCAGAGTTCATATACCCCATCTTAGATAGTGAGTGGCTGTCCCCTCTAGGTTTAGTCACAAAGAAGAATGGGAAATGGAGGATCTATGTGGATTACAGAGAATTGAACAAATCCACCAAGAAAGACCATTTCCCTTTGCCTTTCATTGGTCAAGTTTTAGATGGTTTTTCAGGGAAGAAGTTATTCTCTTTCCTTGATAGACTCAGTGATTACAATTAGATCGAGATCAACCCTGCGGATCAAGACAAGACAACATTGACATGTCCTTTGGGTACCTTTGCTTATAGGGTCATCCATTTCAGTCTACACAATCCCCTTGCCACTTTTCAAAGGGAAGTTCTGAGCATATTCACTGAGCTTTTCCACGACTGTATCGAGATATACATGGATGATTTCACTCCCCATGGATGTGAATTCCTGGAGGCTCTCTCTAATCTGGGAAAAGTCATGAGAAAATTGATTGAAATGAACCTCTCACTTTGTCTTGAGAAATGTGAATTCTCAATGAATGCAATGACTTTCCTTGGGCATTCAATATCTCAGGAGGGAATACAAGTGGACCCAAACAAGATTTCCATCATAAAAAGGGTCCCTACTGCTCAAAAGCAGAGGGATGTTTTGCATTTATTGGGCTTAGTTGGATATTATAAGAGCTTTATTAAGGATTTCAATAAATTGGATTCACCATTGTTTGGATTGTTGGCCAAGGAGTCAGATTTCTGTTGGAAAAGTAGCTGCCAAGAGGCCCTTGAGATTTTGAAAGAGAAATTAACCACTGGACCCATACTTAGGGGTCCCAACTAGGCTCTTCCTTTCCATATCTATGATGATGCATTAGAAAAATATGTGTGGGAAGCCTTGGTGCAAATAGATGATAATTCAGCCTATGCAAATTATTTCATTAGTAAAAATATGTCTAAGGTTGAATTGAACTACACTACCACTGAGAAAGAACTCTTAATTATTGTACACTCCTTAAAACAATTTAGACACTACATCAGTGGAAACCAATTTTTTTTGCATACTGATCATGCAGTTATTAAATATTTGATGAAAAATCATCATGTGAATGCTAGAATAATTATATGGTTGCTATTATTACAACAATTTGATTTAACTATCGTTGACAAGCTAGACCAGGAAAATGTAGTTGCATATTCTTTTGCTAAAATTTCTTTACCTACAGGTGATGAAGGAATGGTAGATGATAAGCTTCGAAATGACCACCTATTTTTTATCTCAGTGCTCTATCCATGGTTTTCTGACATAGCCAACTACGTAGTTTCTTGGAGATTTCCTCCAATTCTGTCATCTACAGAGAAGAGAATAATTGTAAGGAAAAGTGCCCCTTTCACATGGATCAGAGGCAATATTTTCAAGATGGGACCATATCACATTTTAAGGAGATGTATCAGGGAAGATGAAGTATTCAACATCCTCTTGTCCTGCCATGATGAGCACTATGGAGGCTATTTTGTTGCCAAGAGAATAACTTTCAAATCTCTACAAGCTAGCTATTATTGGCCCACTCTCCAACAAGATGCAAGAAGATATACCAATAGATGTGGTACATGCCAAAGGATTGGAAAACCCACACCTAGGGATGAAATGCCTCTACAACCTCAGGTGGCCTTAGAGCCATTTGACAAGTGGGGCCTAAATTTCATTGGGCCAATCGATCCACCATCACGATAGAAAAAGTACATCACTGTGTGCACGTATTAATTGACAAAGTGGGCTAAGACAAGGGCTGTGAAAGTAGAAACATAGGGTAAGGTGACTAATTTTTTAAGGGAAATTGTTTTCTATGATTTTGGTACCTAAGGGAGATAGTCAGTGATCAGGGGGCTCAATTCACATCACATCTCATTGAGAATATCCTAAGGCAACATCATATCAAATGCAAAACAACTACTTCCTATCACCCTTAGGAAAATGGGATAGTAGAGGTTACAAATAGGGCATTAGAGAGTATCCTCACAAAGGTTGTGAGTAGCAACAAGAGAGTTTGAGAAGACAGATTAGTGGAGGCCACTTTGGCCTATAACACCACTTGGAAGACAACTACTGGGTTCACTCCATATGATCTAGTTTATGGGAAGAAATCTTTGCTTTCTATTGAGATTGAGTATAATACTTTGAGAATGGAAGCCCAATTGGACTTAGCTTTTGCTAAAGCACAATGAGAAAGGATGCTCCAATCAAATGGTTTGGATGAGTTCAAAATCCAGGCCCTACACCGCACTGAAGTTATATAATAGCAAACAAAGTTTTGGCATTCGAGGCATATCAAGGAAAATGTTTTTCAAGAAGGGGATTGGGCATTACTATATGATTCTAGGTTCAAATATTTTAATGCAGAATTGATGACAAGATGGTTAAGCCCTTACCTCATACAAAAATATCATGACAATGGAGTTTTTCAAATCAAGACCATTGATGAGGAAGGGATCCCCTTGCTTATGAATGGCTACAAGATGAATATATATAGAAAACCTATGTCTAAGGAAAAATTCATGAATGTAATCAACAGAGTAGTCAATGTGATTGGGAGTGTCATAGATTCCAGTCCCAATTTTTTTTAGATAAATTTATTTAAAAAAAAATAGAGGGAAAAATAAAATGCCTTGATGAAAACCTTTATGAGGAATCTAAGGCCACCTCTCGGGTTGAAACCTGTCTAAGGAATCTTAGGACTAGAAAAACGAGAAAAAATATAATAAATATCCCTAGGTGAAAAGCTCCCTTGAGGCACCTAGGGCAGGCATATAGGTTGAAAACCTACTCTGAGGCAACTTGTGTGTCTAGAAAAAAACAAAGCACAAGAAATGGATCTATACCATGTTTGCTAATTTTTTTGTCATCTCAAGGGATTATATACAGTGGCATATTCCATCGCTACAGGGCCAAATTCTCAAGATTTCCTTCATTCCTCCATCCATCCACTTCCTATCCATCACTCGCACTCCTTTCATAACCTCTCTCCATCATCCCATTAGCCTAAAATTCAAGTTTCACACGCTCTGTGGATGGATATAGGAAGGACTTGTAATTACTTTAGGAGGATCTTGTAATGCTACATGAGGGTTCTGAAAAGCTACAGGAGGGAGATATGAGGATAAGGACAAGCCAAAAGGGACCCTATGACCTTGATAATGATGAATAAGGTTCCCCAACCATGGTCCATCATCCATATATCACTCATCCACCCCATTTCATAAAACAATCACTCAATTTCCCCATTCTGTCTTACCCCTGTTAAAATTTTGGAAATGTACACAGAAGCCATTATCTTAATTTCTACAAGTCTAAACTACTCCCTCATGGTATTAGCATTGTCTTGAGGACTTGTTACAAATTCTCCAATCAATGCCATGCATATTGAAGACCCCGATGGAAAATGAGAGGACTACTACAGGAAGAAAACCTCCTCTTGTAGTAGCATATGCACACATCACATAAAGCACTTATCTTGCTTTTTTCTCATTAATAATGGGGTGATGGAAAATTATGAGGCCACTCTAATGTATTCATATCACTCCTAGGAGTACTCTTCATGAGTAGTAGCATCTTGAACATCAACGAGATACCTTCGCACACAACAAACACAACAGTCAAATAGCATGAAGGGAAATGAATAAATACACAAGAAATAAGCCATCAAGTCAACTCCTTTGATGCCAATGATGTGGTCCATATCCAGTATTAAAATCCATACAACTGTTTGATCATTAGGTAGGCACATGTACGGAAAAATATCACCTCCTCCCTATGTGTGAATAACAAAAATGTGTAAATGTCAAGAGGATATGCATTAATAAGATGGAGGTAGCAAGTTAACTTGGCCACCCTTAGCTAGTAAACTAAAAGTGATGATAAGCACTCATGCAACATGGAGATGTTAGATCAGCTGAGTTGGGATCAAAGATAGTGGGTGGTGATTACAGGGAGAGAAGAAATAATTACTCCGATTGGGAACAACGGTCCAAAAGAGGAAACCCTGTATGACTGCCAGGTCATCGTAATGCTCAAATCCTAAATAAAAATGGCATATTATGTACTGGGGCTTGAGTTCTTTCTCATAATTGCTTATTTCAAAAATAGTTAGGGAGATGATAGCTTCATGTGCCATTAAGGAGTTTTGAACCCTGTTCTTCAATTTCTATAGGAACGAGCTACAGGCAAGCCTGCAGCATCTTAGGAGGGCTGAAAGACTGCTACAGGAAAGTTGGCAAGGTGGAGGAAATTCACAAAGTTTTGAATTGGTCTTAAAATTACTAACTTTATCCTACACTACTTGAAAAAAAGTAAGTTACACCATCTCCTTCATCCATCCATCAAATTGGATGCAAATTTCACTTCAAATTATACAGGAAGTGGTAGTATAATTGTGAAATTAAAAGGTATTTTCTAGCAGAGTAATGGGAATGTAGGCAATTGTTATTAACAAGAAATTTTTAACAGAATGCTACCACTAAATTACACACTAAATCTATTGAAGACCTATCTCTCCCTCACTTGATTGAGAGCATAGAGAATAAATGGGGGTAGGATTTAACAAAATGGAGGCCTCAGATACCAATAGAATCCACCTACACCCTCCTATGGTAGACATCTTTAGAAGACACTAGTTTCTAGGGTTCTTTGAGTTACGGAAAGGGTATGATGATGACATTGCCTTTGAATTTACCATGGATTTGAATTTAGAAACAAAGGACAATGCCACCATTGTGGTGAGGGCATTGGCTATCTCACTCAACCCTAAATTGATTAGCAGAGTGGAAACCTTACCTCTAGGGATCAAGTGGAGTAGAGAAGACAATGACACCAATGTCACTGCTAAAAATAATTTCTTCACTACAAATGAAAATCCAGTTGAGGACAAGAATGGAGTTAGGAGGGAAAGGCTACCTTATCCTTGGAATGAGGTGGCCTACCATATTCTAAAATACATCTCTTGTGAGGTAATAATGAATGTGGTATATGCCTACCACTTTATATTACTTCATGAACTTTGGTTCTAGGTAGAATTTCCTCTTTCTTAAAGGCTTAGTGTGCCATACTTCCTCCTACAGTCCATCAGTGACATGAGTGAAAAAGTGAGAGAGGGAAAAAACCAACACCTAGGCTACCATGACCTTATTAAACTTATAGTGGTGGATTCCTTGACAAAGTTGAGAATCCCCATCCTTTGGTCCAAATTCATAGACATGGATAGAGAAGCCTTCATTGAAACACAAACCCTCACGCCAAGTGAGACCCTAACCTCTAGTGCTGGAGGAAGAGAGGGAAAAACATGGAAAGAAGAATAAGGGGAAAGGAAAAAAGAGGAAGAAGTCGTAGGGTCAAAAGAAGAAGAAGGAGAAACATAAGTAGAAAGGAGAGTAGAAGAATCAAAGGTAGATGTAGGAGGAGAACAAGATGAAAAATAAGAGGGGGAGAAAAAGGAAAAATCAAATCCTAAGAATAAAACTGAGCCCAGAGAAACAAAGATACCACCAAAATAAACAAGTTTGTCTCCAGGAATCACTGAACATGAGGTAGCTACAACTTTAGCTACTTGAAACACCCCAATCAATCCTAAAAGGAAGAGATAAAGGAAACCCCTTGTATATTTTAAGACTAGAAAAGGCACCAGGGTCAAGTAAGGGAGGCCACAAAATCCCACAATGGTCCCCATCACAATCGAGGAGTCCCCAATCAAGAAAGATGAGGTGGGACCAACTAAAGGAAAAATTGAAGAGGTCACCTCTCCGAAACCCACACCAAAGACTCCTATAGAATATGTAAAGAGGTTCACCACTAGATCAACCACTTTCAAACAATCCAAGGCACCAACCATCCTCCAACAAGAAGAAAAGGGGAAGCTACATGAGTGATAGACTATGTTACATGAGGGGAAGAACAAACTACAAGAGGAGCATAATGAGCAACAAGAGGCGCAGAATGTGACACAACAGCTATAGGAGGTAGCAACCTCCCCAAACAAATTTGGGAAGGACTTCCCATATCTCCAAGATCCTAGCCCACAACCTAGCCTAATATCCTATTATAAATTCATCGAAGGAGGAAAAATTATTCCCCAAAAATTTGCAGTCGCACTTTTCTATGAGCTAGAAGAAGAAAGTGGAAGAACCCATAGGTGGATCCAAATTGCTAAGTCTAAGAAGGTACAAGATGTGGGCCTCATCGAAGAAAATATCCTTTAAATGAGCAAAGAATTAATTAGGGAGTCCACAATGAAGGAGTAGCTATAGGCATAGAATATGTGGTTGAAAGAGAAGTTGTAGGAGAAAGAAACCCAACTTGCCACCATGGCAAGCCTCTCCATGGAGGCACTATAGTGCAGAAAAACATCCAAGTCTTATGCACTCTTTCTCAAAGAGAAGTGGTAGCATTTCCAAATCAAAACCTTAGCACAACATGGATTTATGCCATTTTTGGATAACAAACAATTCATTTAATTTTGCAACCAAGCTAGCATGGAGGACAAAGCAAAATTGGATGGGTTTTACATTCATAACCTCACTTTGACTTATATGAATATTTTGGATCCAAATGAAAGATTGGAGGATATACAACTGATGGCCTTAACATCAAGGATTACTCGTGAGGATGCAAGATATGAGGAAGTGAAGATAGTCATGGAAAAGGAAGAAAAGGAACCATTCTGTATAAGGGTAGAGCTAGTTACCCTAATGGTTGTCATTAGAAATCATAGCGTCATCTCTAATGATGTTGACTTAGCACCTAAGCACCTTTCCCACCAGGAACAAGCCATATTACATTTTTAAGACATGTTCAAGTTGTTGGGAATAGAAAGTTGGCAAGTCTACCAGAGGAGATGGCATGCCTTACCCCACAACCTCTAGTTCAGAGAATATCTCTCTCCTGAAAGGGTGACGAATTCCTTGGAGAGGACACACTTGTACAAGAGGATGATGCAAAGATTAAAATTTAAGTGGATAGGACTCAATCTCAGTCCACCCTAGGTGCTATTTGTACACGAAGGGAGAGATGAAGAAAAAGAGCACAAGGAATGGACAGAAATAGAAAAGAATGAAAGTTTCTATCCCCAAGAAGGAAAACCATATGAGGAACTTTGGGATCTCATGGACATGACCAAGGCCATGAAATAAATTCACATAGATGAATGAGTTTCTCACAGGATGAGAAACAATTTTAGCAGGGGGTGATAATGAGGCTCATTAATAGGTACATTATAAGGGTCATAATGTCATCCTCCAGGATTAGAACTATCTCTTTCTGACATTTGTCTACAATTTTTGTTATATTATACTTATTGAGAGGGGTAAAAGATGGTTTACTATATCATGTGGATTAATATGTTTTAATTGGAGGAAATGCATCATTTTTGAAATAATTTCCATGCAAGGGATTGGAGTAGGAAACACAGAGATATTATAGGAGGTTGTCCACCACATTAAGGCCTTCAATCAGACCAAGATCACAACACTCTCTCATCAACTTGATTTCATTGGCAGCCAAGCAAGACAAGGTCATTGGCAGCCACGCAAGTGCAGTTAATGAAGATCAAGATCCACCATTCTTGAGTTGTGGGAGACAAACATTCTTATTTTCTAGGAATATGGTAGTAGTTATCCTCTTACATAACTGAACATGTAAAAGAGCTCATTAGGATTTGATTTTTGTTTTTAGATAGGTAGGTATTGAGCTCAAGTACTTGGCACTATTATTTTTCATTGTTATGTGATGTATTAGACATTAATGCAAGGATAATGAGAAGTTGTTTATTGGTTCATCACTGAGTTAGTTCCAGAGGGCTGAGGATCTTCGGTTTGGGCCCAAACAAAGTCTCTTTGGTCCTCTTGTGTATTTTTATATGTTTTTAGTTCATAGTGCTTATTAGTTTCAATACAACAAATCTTTGTCATTAGTGTCCCTTTTTTCTTCCATTTTGCACCCAAAGCCCATTTTTGGTGTTATTTGCATCCATTTATCAAATATGGCGCAAAAATTGATGAAAAGTTTACACTGAGTTTTGCACCAAGTGTTACACCAAGTTTAGCACTGGGTATTGCAATAGATTTTGCACCAGGTTTTGAACTAGGCTTTATGCCACGTTTTGTGCCATCCTTTCCAACAAGTTTTGTTCCAAGTTTTGGATTGAGTTTGGAACCTAATTTTGTTTCACCTATTTTTGCATCCACTTTTTGTGCCTACACTTGCATAAAATTTTAAACCATATTATTCATCATTTTTGTCATCCCCTTTTGCATCCCTTTTTAAATAATTGTTTGCATCCATTTTGGCATCATTTTTTGCATCTCTTTGCGCCAATTTTTGAGTCAAGATTTGTGCCTAGTTTTGCATCTACTTTTTCATCTACTTTTGTTGCATTCACTTTTGAATGTTATTTTTAATCCATATTTACGTCCTCTTTTGCATGTGTTATTGTGTCCACTATTGCATCCAATATTGTTGTGCCACAATTTGTGCCTACTTTGGTAGCTCCCTTTGGAACCACTCTTTCTTTGAATTTTTCATCCACGTTTGCATCCTCATTTTCATATAGATTTTCATAAACTTTACACCTATTTTTTCATCCCTTTTTGTATTCATTTTTGCATCAAGATTTTCATAGTGTTTTGTGTCTCATTTTGCATCTACTTTTGCATCAAATTTTGATGCATCCACTTCTACATCGAATTTTGCATCCACTTTTGCACCCATGTTTACGTCTGCTTTTGCATCCCTTTTTTTAACTTCATGTAAATCAAAGTTTTCTTCTTTTTTTGCATCTATCGTTACATCTACCTTTTTTGTGCCACAATTTGCACCATGTTTTTCACTTATTGTTGTACCCATGTTGGCTTCTAATTTTTTATCCATGCTCACACCCTGTTTCACATCTAATATTTGCATCAAATATTACATATTTTTTTGCATCAACCTCTATGTTAGGTTTATGCATTGGGTTTTGTGCCTCATTTTGTATATTCTTTTGCATCTACTTCAATTTCATCCATTTTTTGTATCCAATATTATTTCTCCTATTTCACCCATGTTTGCATTTACTTTTACATCCCTTTCTGCATCTTTTTTTGCATCCAAGTTTGCAGCTTTTTTTGTGTCTATTATTGCATCCATTTTTAAATCCACTTTTGTTGTGCCATAATTTGTGCCATATCTCGCACCTATTTTTGCAACCCAAATTTTCTTTCACTTTTTCATTCACATTTTCATCCTCCTTTGTGTCCAATTTTGCATCGAATATTGCTTATTTTTTGCATCCCATGTTGCATCCACTTTTACATAAGGTTTCGCACCTCATTTTGCATTTAATTTTTCATCCACTTCTGTTGCATCCAATTTTACATCTAATTTTGTGTCCACTATAGCACCCATGTTTGTGTCCACATTTACATACCTCTTTGCATCTTATTTTGCATCCAAGTTTGTCTCCTTGTTGCATCCAAGTATGAGTCCATTTATACATCTATAGTTGCATCCACAGTTGTTTCACCACAATTCGTGCCAAGTTTTATGCCTACTATTGTACCCATGTTTGCTTCCACCTTCACATCCATGTTTGCATCCTATTTTTCATCCATGTTTGTATTGGCTATTTCATATTCTTTTGTAACCACTTTTGTGTTAGATTTTGCATCTACTTACGTTGCATCTACTTTTCATACAATTTTACGTTGATTTTACACCCATTTTGTGTTCACTTTAACATCCCTTTTCCAACACTCATCATATTTTTAGCATTGATGATATATTATGACATTGACAATTATGAACAACTCATGACAGTTTCAATAATGATGATGATCATGATAATGAAGATGATGACGATGGCATGAATTGTGCTTATGATGATAATGACAATGATGATAAAGATGATGGTGGTTACAATGACAATGATGATGATGATGACAATGATTATCATGATGATGATGCTAATGACCTTGGCCAATCTTCCTAATTTTTAAATGTCATACCTATCATAATCATAACCATTATCTTTGGCATCATCATACAAGTTATCATCATTTGGTCATCATCATCATCCTTGTCATCTAAGTTATCATAAACAACAATAATGGTGTGAATGATTATGATAGTGTAAATGATGATGATGCCAATGATGTCATTGACAATAACTTTCATTTCCACATTAGTATAATGCATGATAAATAATACATCACATGACAACACATTCAGGTGACAATTCGAGTTTACAAAGTAACACTTAACATAGAAAGGTCCTATAGTACACTCTGTAGAAAGTAAGGTCTTCCACTATGATCATGTCCTCATCAGTTGGTGCCTTAAGAGGATTAAAGAAAAAATGATCGTAAGAAAATGAATATATAGGTTATGGCTATGGCTTCCCAGGGAGAGGGGCAAAGCTGCTCAACTTAGAAAGGAGATCGAGGGGTAGTAACAATATGGTTGACCTAAGAGGACTCGATTGTATTGAATATAGGTATATAAACTCCTAGGGATAGGTACATTGCCCTTACTAAAGAGTCATGTTACGTGGAACAAATTCACAACAACTTCATAATAGAGATGTTAGTGGGAAAAAATTGCTACTATAGAAAGAATAGGGGAAAGACCCTTGTATGGGAGGTTTTCCAAAAGGTATCTAAGAATTTTCTTATCACGAGCTAGAGGGATAATGGTCTTTCTTTCCTTTTGGTATACAACTGGGATCTTATTGGGTTACTGTAGCTTTATCTTGGTTGAGAGCATGTAACTCCATCATATTCTCGAGCTCTTGTGGTAACATTTAGATTAAATTATACTGCTTCTATATAAATTCAACAATGAAGCAAACTCTTAAATTTCGAGCTAGATTGAGTGGGATAAATAATTGGATGACTATAAAAAGTCTCTTGGGAAGAAGTGGAGGGTTGTGAAGGATGACTAGATGAATATGGATGTTGAGGGAATTAAGATCCATGAATTCAATGCCAAAAAATTTCATGTCCACATTAGTATAATGAATGATAAATAATACATCATGTGACACCACATTCAAGGTACAATTTTAGTTTACAAAGTAACATTTAACATAGAAAAGCACTAGAGTACACTCTATGTACAAATTAAGGTCTTCCACTATGATCATTTTCTCATTATTTGATAGCTTAATATGGTCGAATAGTAAATGATCGTAAGAAAATGAATATACAGGTTATGGCTATGATTTCCCAGGGAGAGGGGTGAAGCTTCTCAACCTAGAAAGGAGATTGAGGGGTAGAAACAACATGGTTGACCAAAGAGGACTCAGTTGTATTGAATATAGGTGAATAAACTTCTAGGGCTAGGTACATTTCCCCTACTAAAGAGTCATGCAATGTGGAGAAAATTCACAACAACTTCATAATAGAGATGTTAGCTAGAAAAAATTACTACTATAGAAAGAATAGGGAAAAGACCCTTGTATGGGAGGTTTTCCCATAAGTATCTAATAATTTTCTTATCATGAGCTAGAGATATTGTGGTCTTGGTTTCATTTTGGTATACAAGTGGGACCTTATTGGGTTATTGTAGCTTTATTGTGACCGAGTGTAACTCCATCATATTCTCGAGCTCTTGTGGTAACATTTACATTAAATTATACTACTTCTATATAAATTCAAAAATGAAGCAAACTCTTAAATTTCTGGCAAGATTGAGTGGGTGAAATAAGTGGCTAACTATAGAAAGTCTCTTGGGAAGAAGTGGAGGGTTGTGAAGGATGACTAGATGAATTGATGTTGAGGGAATCAATTACGAAAGATTTACATTGGGTAATTTTTAGGCGGCACAAGTCTCCTTTGAAGTGACTATTCTTCTTTTAAGTGCTTCAATATTTAGTATATAACACGTTATTTCATAAAATGCCTCATTCTCTTATGATAATTGTAATACCTACTAGGATGAAAGGGAAAATAAGAAATGGATTCCTTCTAAGATATTCAGAATTTTGTTCCACTAGTTATGGTGGAGATTGCTCAACTAGTGGTGGTGGAGGTTTAGTGGATGGATGTATAGGTAGGGGCTTTGAGGAATATGGTTGATACTTCTTTTTTAAAAGTATCTTTATGGGTGGATTAGCATGAGTGGAATAAGTGGCAAGAAAAAATTCATGCACTAAAGTGGTAAGACTATTCCCTACACCATTTATGTCCTTTTTGTTTCCTTTTGGCTTAGTCACTCTTGATTGTGGGTCACCTAAGAGAAAATATACTTCAATAACTATAATAGGAGAATCATAAGTTGTTAGGTGATGTATAATGTTTATAGTTTATAAGTCCAAAACCTTATTGATATCATCTAATAGGTTTTCTATTTATTATTAGTACATTCTGGTTGCAAATATTCTTTTATAACTTCTACCAATATTTTCCTAAGCTTATCTAGAGATAACTTGCTCTCACATCTAGCTAACGAAAATTAGAATCTATGAATGAAATATTCATAACTTCCCACTTTCCTTGCTTTAACTATATACAACCAACCACTTCATATACATATATTTGTTTAAGAGCATACATTCCCAAAAGCATATCACATATTTTATCAAAATTATATATAGAGTTCTTGGGAAGGTTTTCAAACCATTCAAAGGCTAACCTAGTAAGAGTGCATGGAAATAATTTGGTCATAACTTCTAGCTATGTCCTCAAGTATTTACAAATTCAAATGAAATTGGACAAGTGTGCTAGAGAGAGATAGCCATAGTCGACTAGAGAGGCCCAAGCACAAGTGTCCTACACAAGAGATGCATAAATATATGTACTCTTAGGCATAAGACACTTTATAAGAGAGATAAAGAATATGAAAAGATAATGGAATAAAAATATGAGTTATGGTGTACTTATACACAAGAAGGTATTTGCCTAGGGGTTAATAAGACTACATGTATAAAGTTTACTAGGTTGGTTGTATCCTCTCCCTACTATTACAACAAATTAAAATAAATGATCCAATGATGGTCTTGGCCATGATGACAAATACATTAATGATACATATAAGTGTGTTGAGGCATGAAAATTACACTCATAATTCTAACATAATTACACATCTTTAAATATAGATTTCATCTAGTAGTAGTCCCTCATGATTTTCTTAGTATGCTTAAACAAATAAACTTACACCCAAACAACAATTGAAGCAGAATTATCCTAACTAATGTTTTTCATGTTTCATTGAATACAAACTATAACGATTGAAAAATTGAATGAACTCTACATCTGTAAATATTGATTTCATGGGCATGAAATCCTTCCTCTCCCTTATGGTCTTTATGCCTTTCTGACCTTAGGTTGTGCATGTTGAGGGGAATGCAAGTTACTTGTTCAAATTACTTCTAATGTGTAACACCTGCCATTTCACACTTCAAAAAAATTCCTAATTGAAAATTATTCTTAATGTAGTCTTATGGAACTCTATTACTAATGTGAATTTTTCTTCCTTTATAGTGCATTCAAGATTATTAGACTTCCTAAAATTGTTATTAAAACATAACTGTAGTCTTGAAAGGTTCATCAAATTTGAAGTCGCTAATATTTACATTTTTAACTAGACTTGACTCATTTTTAAAGTCTAATACTTAGCTTTTAAGTTAATCTATGTTCCTTCTATTTTTAATTTATATAATATGTGTGACATATGTAACTCTTATATGTAGTTTTATAAATTATCATTTTATTCTACTAAATTAGATCATTCATTTATAATACCTTATATTTTACTTAATTACTTTTACATTGGTCTTAATGCCATTATAGTATCTAATCAAGTTTACCATCCTAACTGCAGCTCCAAACCATAGCCTTGATACGCTACCTCCTTTTAATTAATCTTTTATGTTACTTTAAATGGTCAATTTATCACCTTTGTCGGTTCTTAATTGATTTTACTATGTTAAAATATTTCTCCTTTCGATTGATGTCCGGAAAACTATTATGTCCCGAATAATTAAATAAATCCTACAAAATGATGTTCCACCTATATTATATGAATGGAAGTAAGTGTTAAATTTATGTGGAGCACTCACATTCCTCCGTGTGCTAGATACGTGTCAACTTCACATTATAACATAGTTTGTGGTGTTTACAAAATATTTTTACATGAATTGTTTTGATTTATCCTCGGGAAATCAATGATCTACAAAAGTAGGGTTTTCATTAGGGTTTCTTGGTTGTGTCCTTTTGGCTTTTGTTCAGACATATGTCAGGAATTTTGGCTCAAATTTATTCACTTTGCAATTCTCTGAAATTTGTTGATACAATAGTCTAACATTAATTTACTACACCCCACATTATTTTCAATGCTTATATATCCAATGCTAAAAACTAAGGATATACTATATATATTAAATGGTAAATTTCGACAATAGGGAATTGGTCCTCAGGATGGTGTGTGAAAACTAGGAATTATAAAGATCAAGGTGTGTCAAAATAGTCTTACTATGATCTCTCCCTCATATAACTATGTCAAACATTATCCAAATGGGTGTCAAAAGAAATAAATGGAGTGATATATATATCTCTTGCTTCTTATTCCCGAGACCTAGATAACTACTAGTATAGAAAGTCATTATTACCTCCTAATGAGTCAAAGGAGTATTCTATGTTTCTTGTATTAATTCAATATCTAGTAAGAATCTTTATTTGGGAATTAATTATAAGTTCTAAGGTTATAGAGTGAGTCATTGATTATAGGTACCATTTCTAATGATTTATACAGTCTTCATTTTATTGATATGTAATTTCTAATATATCTGAAGTCAGTAATATAATTACAAATCTTGGATATATACATAATGGAACATGAAGCTTCATGATATGGAAATATATAGGAGTTGGTTGTAGCTCTAATCCCTATCGAGTTACCTCCATTTCTTGGATAGGTATTTGTGTGAAAATGAATTGAATTGGTTTATGTTTAAGGACAAGATTCTAAGGTGAGGTTAGCAAAGACAAAATACACATCGTAGTGGCCAGAAAGGGTTAAAAGAAATGATAACAAATTTTGTGAGTATATTAAATATGTGATATTTTTTTAATAAAATTTTTACTGGAATAAAATCATTGTTATCTATTTTTTCCCTATTTACTGCTTGATGGGAACTAAACTATGGAATAAATCCAAATCATTTGGAAAAAGAGATGTTGAAAAAAAAGAGATCGGTTGATTTTGTTATGTGGATGGAGTGTGAGGTATGTAATCTTAACTAGATTTCCAATATATATTTGAACCATATTTTCATTTTTTTTTATCACTATTAGATATTATATCCTACCTCATTTTATGGTTATCATTGATATGCATTGTGATATGGAATTAATACTAGCATGTAATATTTATTTTTTTATTTTGTTTTCTATAATGTTATAAGTAATGATTGCCAAGATGATGATCTAGATTATGGTGAGGATACATCAAGAGATGATGATAAGGCGGGTGGCGATAATGTTGGTGATGATGACATGGATGATACTGATTAGGATGGTTAGGATGATGATTATGAGGATGATCTTGCTGGTGCTAGGTAGGCATGCACATGCATTGTTTTTGATGAAGTACTATTGTGTATAATGAAATTCCTATTTTTAGATGGATGTTGTGAATTTACCTTGGAATAATGATATATATTAAAAATTTGGATTTGATAATCATAGAATGACTTTGATTTTATTAAATATGATGATGATATTATCCTTATTATATTTTTTATTCGATGTATATATTGGAAGTTGTCACCATTATTTTGGTGGAGAATTATTATCTATGATGATATTACAATATTTGTATGTTTTTCGTGCATTTATCTTAAAAGAATGATATTCATGAAATATTTTTATCTAGTAATAAAATATGAATTTTATTTGATTTAATTAAAAACTATAATCATATTATTACGTTTATGTTGTTATTTATGTATATGTGTTGAAAATTGTCAATGAATCATTATCTATAATGATATTGGTAGCTACTATACCTACATAACTTTGCACAACAATGTCTCCTACTATACTTGTTGGCTTGTGGGGGGCTAATCCAGGTTCAACGTTAGTTAGCCAAATGAATCCCTGAACTACTAGCCCTTTCCGAATCAACTCGCAGAGTGCGGACTGAAGTCTCACCTGAAGTAGTATGGGGGGATGCTGGAACCAAGTTTCCATACCCTTGAGATAGATGTGATGTCATTTTGTTCCAACTATACCTGCCTTCACATAGGTTGCCGAACCCTCTATTCCACCTTTTAGTACCTTCGCAAAAGGATACAATTGGCTTTCGCACAACCCTAACCAAGGGCCGATATACTTTCGCACTGCTAGGGCAGCGAGCTATGATATTTCCCAAACTACGCTAAGTATCTTGCTTGTCTTATTAACAAATTTTAGTTATCTTTGTGTAACCAAATGTGTTTACTTGCAGTCCACTTATAGAACACAAATACTATATATATATATATAATAATATATATATATATATATATTCACACATCGTATAGGCATTATAAGTGAAATTCATACCCAACCATAACCAGATGCATAAACAGGAAATAAAGATGCAGAAATTGTAGGATACTTCTCTTTATTGATACTTTCAAACAATTATAGACTCAAACGACCCTGCGCACTCAGTTGCAGGGGTCTGTGCACTCAGCTGCAGACTTTTAGGCCTCTTCGCACTCAGCTGCAGATCCTCCACCTTCGCTACAACCCAAAACTTAGATTTCTACTTAGAGTTATATCTCATACATTATATCTTGTTTGATGCCATTATTCAATTATATTCTTCTCCCCAACTACTTAGATCTTAGCTCTATTTATACAATCCCATGGTTCGCGAACCATGGGTAGATCTTCTACCGCCGACATTACATTTTCAAAATAATGGCGGACAACCCTATGAATCTTTAACAACTATGCGCTCCGTGACCACAAAATGCAGAGTCTTTACATTTGGATTACAAAATTGGACCAAATATGGGCATTTAGCCCCAAAACTATCCTCGGGGGATCCCATGCCCAACAAGCCCCCAACACAAACATCGTGACTTGCCCTTGAGTCAGTCTTCTAGTGTGGAGATCTTAGTGCGAAGACCTCCTAGCTTTGTTTTGATCATCGCAACATCGACAATGCACTAAGCAGCTGCCAGCTGGACTTATTCCACGTATTTTCCAGTGATTGTTGCTAAACTGCTACTCTAAATCTTCTATTGAGCTACCCACAGTTTCGTGACCTTCCCTTCAATGGTGGCTGTGATCACATGAGCCTCGTCTATCTATGGTTGTAGGCACGCTTTTAAGATTGATTCTTTATACTGAACAACATCCACCTATTCCTTGAGTGCCTTTTCCTCCTCCATCCATGCAAGCCTCTGCACAAGGGAAACCATCTGTGTGGTCCTTTTTACCTTGTCATACTTCTCTTGTAGTTTGCATGCCTCTGTCTCCAAGCGCTCTACATTTGGGTCCTCCTGTAGGGTATTTAGGAACTCAAATGACTATTCAAAAAGATGCATGCAGTCTGCCACTGTATTGGCAACCATTGTTGTTGTTGTTCTAATAGCAGTGGTACACTATTCCCTAACTTCTATCAAAGTTTAAGGCTGAGACTTTAGCTGTAGTTCTATGATCTACAGGTTCAGCTATAGTTAAGCCCTGGCCATCTGTTCTCGGGTGTCGTTCACCCCTATGGCCTACTTGCAGACACATGCCTCCACCGGTTCTTTTGCCTGAATGTCTAACCCCGGGACCATCTGGTAGGCTTCCTCTAATACCTGCATAATCTGTTTATTCTGCTCCATTGCCTCATTGTGTTGTAGGCCCAAATTCTCAATGTTTATGCACTGCTTGCTCATCTTCTTCTTCAGCAGTTACATTATAACATTCTAGCATGCAACTCAGCTGAGTAGGCAACTCAGGCAGAATCATGTCTAAAGTATCGTGTGGTATCCTAAAGATGGATGCTTTCACCTCTTGTAGCGCTTCATCAATACTATCAAATTTGTCTTCAATACTGAAGGTCCTTATGAATCCTTCACATAGGATATCCCATTCATGTGCCCCATGGTGAAGCTCCATTTCTATATACCAATTCATTGGGATAAAATCTAGGGTATGACAGAATAGGTGAACACACTCAGGTTGTGGCTCTTCTCTGCTAGCCTGCGTCCATTTGGCCAGATGTGCATGCAGGTCATTCTAACCATCATACTTGTTTATTAGTCACATTTTAGGCTTCTCAAATCATGCTCACATCATCCTACTACATTCACACTAATCATCAAAACTTGCCTTGTGCGTACCCCACCATCTTGCGGGCGTAGCGTGTAGTGCCCAGTCCTAGGCCTGTAATCATTGTTTTTCTAGCACTTCCATTTCAAATGCATGAAAAATATATCTATCTCATATAGTCCATCACAAGTAGGCATATTTCTTATCTATACGATACACAACGCAACAACTAGGTCATCGTGTTGCAATTCAGCATAGTTACTTCATATAACCGATTCTGCTAGCGTTTTATCTCTTCGTCAGAATCCAAAGTGCAGGAACTCTCACGCTCCCATGTAATCCATCCATCGATAGTGGGATTCACCCAGTCTTGGTCTTGCACTGTTCTCTTATAGATGTAGTCCAGAGCATCATCACTCTCATAATCGTGAACCAGGTCTGTATAGTGCGATCCTTCAGTAGGATGCACGGGTATTATTACGCATAGTGACTTCTTCTCAAACATCATTTTCTGATTCTTTAGATTGATTACCCTATTCATATCAGTAGCCCAGTAAATTTATAGGAGCGCAGGGTAGGGATTTTTGTCATCAACAATCTCTATTACTTCAAAATCTACCAGTGTGCTCACTCCCTCAATATCCACGGTTACTCCTTGCAGCCACCCCATGGGTATGATTTTCTGCTGGTTCACCATCCTCAACTGAATAGGAGACCATTGCAGCATAGGTCTCCCCAGCCACTCCCATGTCTAGTTCGGTAGAACATTCCCATCTGATCCCAAATCCAGAATGAATTCATCCATTTCGTATTCCTTGATCTATATGGTGAGTCTCATTTCATTTCCTATCCTTCTCTTATGCTTTCTGATCTTGCAGACTATGTGTGGTTCACCTGGAACAGTCCCAAAACATCTATTGATATGTTCCTATAACCCTTTCACAACCTTACTGTCACACAATAACTTCATACAGGTTTCCATGAAAATTGTGAGCATAGAGGGGTCCATCTAGCGCTCTGGTTTATCCTTGATTCCTAAAGTGGAGGCCTTAGCAAAGCTCTTCTTAGCTTCCATGAATACTTCACGAGTGTGCTCCAAATTTAACTCAACCTCTTTCTTCGAGGCTTTGCGAACCCATGTACTATCTTTCAATTGTTTCCCCTTGTAATCTCCTATCGCTATTCCACTTTAGAGCACTATATTTACATTCAGATCTTCCTCGCGTGGATCAGACCTCATCATCTATAGATTTTAAGTTGGGGGAGGTTGTAGCACTCCTTTGTTGCATATCCTATCTATTAGCGTAGGACAATCTTCTGTTTCATGATCAAACAACATGCAATACTTGCATAACGGGCACGTTGGATTAGTGCAATCTTAGGCATAGTGTCCTGGTCCTCCGCAATTGTAGCAAAGCAACTGTCTGCGACCTCTACTAGGTCCTCGTTTGGCTCAACCTCATCTGCACCCTTGAAATCCTATCTGTGCCATCCCTTCATTCTTGTCAAGGGGCCACATTTTGGCCTGAACACTATAGGTGGGAGTTCTATCCATCATCAATTCATAGCTCTTGCATCATCATTTCCCATCGATCTACAAAAGTTGCAGAACAATTGTTGCGGAGTTTTCATATACTTCTGTAACAAGTGGCAGTTATCCATGGGATGTTTTCCGGCTACTTGATAAATAACACACCACAAAATAGGCATCACACTAGGTCCTACTTGAGCTTCCAACTTTAAAGGCATTGATCCTCCTCCTGTAAGGTAATTTGTAAATATCGGGTAGTGGTCTTTATCATGGCCCTGTCTTTTGCATTTCACGCACCATACCTCTTTGCGTACCTCTAGCCAAACCATCCTATCTTGCTTCAAGCTTTGCATCTCAAGGCACATATTCTTCAGTTGTGCATGGATCTGTTGAAATCCTAGGTTACGATCTTGCACTAGGGTCTCATCTAATCTCATGGTTATCTCCAAGGCCTCTACCTAAGTTGTTATCTTCTTCTGTGGTTGTGCACCCCTTAAGTGTGGTAATAGTGGAGCCATAAACCACTCATGATATTGTTTGTCTGTCAAATTCATGTTAGCTTCGTGGATTGTACATTTCAACCTTTGATCTAGTTCCCAAGGCATCTCACCTGGTAGCATTGTGATCTCTTTGAATCCCACAATTGACTTTGCTTCAACTTTAGGCCTACTAAATTCCCTATTTAGCGCTGCTTGGATGTCCGCTACTCTCGCATTCAGGTTATAGTTGGAGTACTTAATGTACCAGGTTAGCACACGATCTTACAGAGCACCAACTAGCATCACCTTCTTTATATGATCATCTATAACACCTTTAGCTTCCCATACAGCCCTTACAATGAACCAGAATTGGTTTGGATCCTCATTTCCCAAACCTTTGAACACAGGAAACTTCACTCTGTTTTCCATACTAAATCGTGGTGGTGGTGGAGGTGGTATGGGTGAAGTTGGAGGTGATGGCGGTGAAGGCAGAGGTGGTGTGGGTGGAGGTGGTATTCATGGAAATCCCTGCCTTATCAACTATATAGCACTTCGCGGAGAGACCTTTGCTATTCCTTCTTTGTCCCCTCGTGGAGATGAAATCAAAGGGCTATACTCTGGACCCTTATTTCCTTCATTTATATAAATTTTTCTACTTCCCGTAGTCCCAAACATAAAGGTAGATGCATAACCCTTTTTTCACACAACATCATTTTAATCTAAGTATTCAAATATTTTACGTACTTACCTCGCGATCCTTTGAAAAAGCATTGCTCTACCTCGATATAGCTCGCTATGGTGTCCGCTACAAACTTAGTAACAAATCATCCTATGATGCGATTGAGCCAATGATCGACAACGCACGTGATCTTATCCCCGGATGCTTCCAAACTTTACACTAGCTCTGGGGTACACACAATAGGATTGTCAAGTTTCCACCTTCCTTAGCTATCTGCTAGCTTTGCGATCCACTCATATATCTCAGTAGGAAAGGAGGCGAAAAGTATTTCATGGATCTCTGTATACAGGTATTGGTCCAATCACTTTTCTTTTGACAGTCGTGGCTTTTTGTTCTCTTACACCGTGAACTCGTGAATCCTTCTATCCAACCAGCCTTTGATTTCTTTCTTAGTTGGATTCTAGTGATACGACATCGCACATCTTTATGCAGATTTTGTTCCCGTAAACAGAACCATTTGTTGGCTTGTGGAGGCCTGACCAAGGTTTAGTATTAGTTAGCCAAACAAATCCCTACACTACTGGCCCTTTCGGCATCAGCTCACGGAGCGTATACTAAAGTCTCACCAGAAGCAGTATGGGGGGGTACTGGAACCAAGTTTTTGCACCCTTGAGATAGATGTGATGTCATTTTGTTCCAACTATACTTGGCTTCACACAGGTTTTTTAGCCCTCTGTTCCACCTTTCAGTACCTTCGTGAAAGGATATAATTAACTTTCACGTAGCCCTAACCAGGGGCTAATATACTTTGACGATGCTAGCGCAGTGAGCTGTGATATTTTCCAAACTACGCTAAGTATCTTACTTGTCTTATTAACAGATATTAGTTATCTTCACATAATCAAATGTGATTACTTGCAATCACTTATCTAACACAAATATATATATATTCGCATATCATATAAGCATTATAAGTGGAATTCATACCCAGACATAACCAGATACATAAACAGGAAGTAAAGAAGAAGAAATTGTAGAATATTTCTCTTTATTGATACTTTCAGAAAATTATAGACTCAACCCGCCCTACGTGCTCAACTGTAGGGGTCCGCGCACTCAGCTGCGAACTTTTAGGCCTCTACGTACTTAGCTGCAGATCCTCTACCTACGTTATGAACCAAAACTTATATTTCTACTCAGAGCTATCTCTCATATATTATATCTTGCTTGATTCCATTATTAAATTATCTTCTTCTCCCTAACTACTTAAATCTTAGCTCTATTTATACAATCCCATGGTCCTCGAACCATGGGTAGATCTTCTATAGCTGACATTACATTTTCAAAATAAGGGTGGACAACCCTTTGACTCTTTAACAACCAAACACTCTACGACCACAAAATGCAGAGTCTTTAGATTTATATTACAAAGTTGGACCAAAATCTGGGCTTTTAGCCCCAAAATTGTCCTTGGGGGATCCCATGCCCAACAATACTACCTAGTCTATCTATTCTAAGTTTCCATGGTTCAACTTTTAGTCACTAGAGTTATAGAATCTGGCTATATGTCCTATGGATCTCTAAGTGTATTTGTATTAATTTGATTTTATCATTAATGGGGGTAGCTCCATGTTCAAATCAAGATGTTGCCCTAAGTGAAGAGGCATATCATGTTCATGCATTATCTTATATCTTCCTTACTATAGTGTGCCTCCATATTATAGTGGGAAGAGCAATTTACAACATGTTCCTTTGAGCTAATCTCTTTTCAAATGCTTTCTCTCTCAATTTTTCAAATTTCTTGAGACTTATGCTTATCATATCTCAATTTAAACTTATTTTACATCATTTTTATAATGCTTGAAAATTCTAACTCGGGCTACAACCGAATGATCCGTAATCCTCCATACATGTGGGTTGTGTCATTGGGGTGTTGTGAGCGAGAAAAAGAATATAGAGTGTCTTATTCTAGATTGAGAGATCTACTGATCAAATATTAGGTGAATAAAATTGGACAAATGGTCATTGTGATCACCATTGAGATAAGAACAAAAGGATCCTCAAGGTGCATTCCCAATATATCCAAGAGAAACATCGAGTAATATGACCATGGATTTTCTTGTATCTCCTCAAGTGAAAGTGTAAATTTAGATTCTCCTACTCCTACCCCACCTTTGGTCCATAATCCTCACTTAGTGTTTACACCTTTGCAATCAATTGATGTTCCATTGGTTACCCTATCGATAGGGTAAACACCCACTGCACAACCTAAGTAAAAAGGCTAAGACAAGGAAAAACCAATAATGTTATGGGAACCAATGCTCATATCTGAGCTTCCATATTTAATGACGTGATATGTTAGAGTTACATGCTATATCAAGATAATTACTTGTGATACCATATATGTTAGATAAGGAAGAGATTACTACAAAATGTGTTATACATCCTTGATTTTACTTGTACTAATATGAGCCATATAAGCTTTACGAACTAAGCTAATATCCATAATAACTCTACCTTTTTAAGTTGTTGGGTAGTCATTACTGAGAAAGCTTAAATTAGCTCATACTATGTTACATTGATTTGCATTATAGTTATAATGCATATACAAAGAAGTATTATCTCCATTTATTCATATTAGATAACACTAACCATAGGGTAAGTAAGGACCAATGAAATCATTGTATTCCAGTGATCGTGTATACCTTGGATCCAATAATTATGGATTTACTGTGTCATAGCTTTCGTATTTGACATGAGGTTGTGTAAAAGAGATTTCTTGACATGAGGTTGTTTAAAATGGATTTCTTGTAATCATATAAAATTTTATTCTAAGGTTAATATTGAATTTCCTCGACGTAATGTGTAAGAAAATTAAATTCCTTTAAAATTTAATAGAGATACATGTGTGACTAGGAACCTAAAATGACATGATAAATTTTTATTATTTAATTTGGGTATAGGTGAATCTTCTTAACAATATGATTTACCTACCTTATGTGTGAATGGTGCCCAAGTGATTTAAAACTATATTAAATATAAAAAATAAAATTAATATCTTAATCTATATGAATATTGAGAATATTTTTAATGAATGGTAAATCATGGGTTGAGTGTGGTTTTAATGAAGCATATATCATGGGTTAGCATTAATTAGAAAATGAAATTAAAAATTTCAATCCATATAATATTAATAACATGTGTTTCTATGCACCAATTTTTAGAAACAAAATGCCAAAAATTAGTAATATTTTAATTTTTTAAATATAATTTTGTTAACATTTAAGAAAAAAATTCTATGCATTTAGAAACAACATATGAGAGTTAGTAATATTTTTAAATATTACTTTAAAACTCCCATTTCAAATTTATTTTTATATTTTTTCTTTTTGCATTTTAGAAATTTATATTTTTCAAATATTTCTTTGTTGTTGTTTTTAAATGTGAATAAATATTTTTTTTCTTAATATTTGCCACTTTTAAATTTTAAGAAATACATATTTTCAAAATAATTTCATCATTTCCCGCTTTTTGTATTTTCTGGGAAGAAAAATACAAGTGAGGGGCAATATAGTTTATTTGCAGCTTAGTAATAGTGCCAACAGTGCCATAATCAAAGATAGTTTGTTTGTAGCTAAGAAACAATGCCACAATCAAAGATCAATAGTAGGTGCTAAGCAACAATGCCACAATCGAAGATTGCAATCGTCACAACCAATGGTAAAGCCTTCCTTGGCCACACTTTCTTTGTTTTTTTAGTGAGTTTTTCTTTTTCAAATCCATGAATAAATTGTTGAAGAGAAATTGGGTGACATTAGAATATCAATCAAAAGTTTTGAGCTGATTTTTTCCATTTTTGTGAAAAATTTGGGTGACATTAGATTATTTTGAAAATGCAGTAATCAAAAGTTTTCAGCTGATTTTTTCCATTTTTGTGAAAATTTTGGGTGACATTAGATTATTTTGAAAATGCAGCAATCAAAATTTTAGGGCACACTTTTCTTTTCAGTCATGATCAAGAATCCCTCTTTAAATTTAAAAAGCTTGTCACCAACGATCCTCATAATTCTATGGCCTATTGGAGTGTTGAAGTCCCTTTGTGCAACTAGACTGGTATTACCTGCAACAATTACCACCAACAGAGAGTGGTCACTCTAGACCTTAGTTCCAGGGATATGGAAGGGTCTATTTCTCTTCCCCTTATCAATTTGTCATTTCTCCACTCACTTGATCTTTCTACTCCACTCGCTTGATCTTTCTAACAATGTGTTCCACCCTCATATACCAGTTCAATTGGGACATCTCTTTCATTTGAAGAAGCTCAGTTTGCTCGACAATCATTTACAATGAGAGATACCATATCAACTCATTAGTTGCAGAAGTCTGACATTCTTAGAGCTCTGATTCAACAATTTGAATGGAAATATCTTGAGGAGCATCAAAATACCATCTAGAATATTTTATTATTTATATAGATCACTAGAATAACAAAACAACAACTTCAATCTACTTAGTGATGTCGCTCATTTTTTTTTTTCCTAATGTCACTTTTTCTCTCTGTATATGATAAGAGTCATAGTGGGTGTTTTTTGTTATTATATTTTCTATGGTTGGCCAATTAAAGAACAAACAATATTGTTACACTATTTTGGCATCACATGGGTCTTTATCTATTGGATGGTGCAGTAGAGAAATTTGATCTTGAATTTAGTGGCAAATATATATTCCATGTTATTAAAAGATATCATATAAATAATTAATTTATCACTTCCCCCAATTATGAACTTATTTCTCTTTTCAAAAAATATATTTATCAATTAAAAAAATGTTAAACATTACTACAAATCATAGTAACAACTTACATTATATTATAAAATGTCTAATATGTCATATAACTTACATTGTAATATAACATCTCTAATATGTTATACAACGTGCCACAATTATTGAGATATGATATGATGATGTTCCACACATGCACCAATGAAGTACTGCTCATGCCATCATGTTATATATATCCTTGATTAAAGTGATTAAATATTAGGATAGAAGACCAAAAGGCAAATTACAATTGTAATGACTTCTAAAAATTATGAAAATTTTGGTTTTTCCATATTCGCTTCCTCATTATATAAGGTCAGAATGAGACCTGTGTGAAGTTTTGAACTAAATTTTGGACCTATTCTACTATGTATAATTATGTAACATTTGATTTCTTTTTTAAATAACAAGGTACAATTTTTTTTTTTTGGAAATAAAAAGGTTGACATGCAACCATGTGTCCCAATGACTAACAAGAAGACATTGTTGTTGTAGCAATAATTGACCTATAACCATAGCTCAGAAGGATCCTAAAGAGTTATACATAGATCACATAACCTTAATACAAAAAGCAAGAAATGTTTGATATGATATAAAAAACTGACGTGTGGTGAAATTGTAATATTTTGTTATTTAAAAATGTCATTTATACCATTGTATGCATTTTGTTTTTGAAATTATTTATATTAATGTATATGTTTAATTATTTATATGGTTCTTTTATTTATGTATTAAAGAAATAAGAAGTTAGTATATAGAATGAAAAATTTAATAAATAAATAAAATTATGACTTGACTTTAAATTGTACTATATTATTAATAATTAAAATATAATATATTAATAAAATAGATATACAAAATGGGTAAGAAAAAAATATAAACTAATAGTATGTAATAATGCTTAATAATTTTTTGTGAACATTATTAGTTTCACATTAATTTATTAATGTGAATAAATTAGATATAATGAATTATTCTTGTGCTATATTTTTTAATTAAAAAATAAATAATCATTTAATCATTTTTTTAAGTGACTAACTTGTTTCTCCTATGTTAGGGAATTTATATAATAAAATTGTAAAATGGTATATTCAATTTTAGATACAAATTTTATTTAATTTGTGTTCATAAATTAATTTTAATACAGAATATATATGGGATATTTTGATTAATAGTGACATATGTTGGGTAAATTTGATAAATGAAAAATAAATAAAATGATATATTAAAAAATGTTTACATGACATTATTTTATTAATTTATTAATTTTTCTTTGGTGATTATTTTTGAGTTGAAATTTCCTCTAATTGGGAAGTAATTAACATGAGGTTGGATAAAATGGGTTTCTTGCTCTGAATTCTTAGTAGTCATAGATTATGGACAACATCTTGCATCTCTTCATATTATTATTATTCCTTTGGGTCATGGGAATAGGTGACCAAAGGTTCCTTCTTTGTGTGGATGTGAATTTATTTTGGAATAATGATATATGTAATGAGTTTTGATTTGATAGTCATATATGTAAATTAAAATTTGTTAATGATTTTTTGATAGAGAATTATTGTATACAATGACATCGTTATTTTTTTTGGATGGATGTTTTCAATTTCCCTTAAATTTATTTACAAACATTGTTATCAATTTGAATTGTGATATTTTCTTTAATGATATTTAGAAATTGTGATATAGTTCACCATGCAATTGAAATTAGTAAAATGAATCCATAACAAGGTCATAATGAATTGTGATATCTTCTTTAATGATATTTAGAAAGTGTAATATCTTCTTTAATGATATTTAGAAATTGTGATATATTTCACTATTGTATTGAAATTAGTAAAATGAATCCGTAAAGGGGGTCATAAATGGAAAGTGAAGTACACTCTACACAAGAAGTCAAATGCATATGTATTTGTGGGTTGTAGCCATGGATGCAAAATTGGGAGTAGAATTAGATGTTAAATAGATAAAATAGCACACAACAAACTCTAATAAAATTCACCACCATCGGGCAAATTGCATGAGCAGAACTTCCAAAAACAAAGAGAGATCAGTGCCTTTCTAATCCAAATATTCAGGTCCAAATAGCAATCGGAAACAGTTGCGCTGATTGCGCCTTTCGACGCAACTTTTAGATAGAAAAGTGCGTCGACCCTCTTGTGCTCAGACACACCAATATCTGAGACTGTGAGCCAGGTGTTACTGCAGTCCACCTACTCCTACAATCACAAAGCTCCCGTGTACATGTTAGCCACTCAGGCAATATGCCACCACCGGGCAAGTCCGATCTGCCACCACCGGGCAAACCCGTAACTTAAATGTGCCACCTCCAGGCAAATCCTGTAGCCACTAAGGCTCTGAATGTGGTTTCCACAAACCAACACTTTACAGTGACAAAAGATGGTTTTAGGCTGACCATAAACCATTACAAAGTGGTTTTAAGATCACCACGGACTTTCAAATACCTTTAAAAGGCTTACATTTCATACTTCAACATTTTGGAGTTTCTGGGTACATATAATGACCATTACAACAACTGGACTTGTTTATAACATGCTAGGGAGTCTATTCCACAAACCACACTAACTCAAACAAACATCTACTTTGTTGTCCACCATAAACGTTGTTGATGCTCCTTTATCCCATCTTTTCATAGTTCACATCTTGGGAATTTCTCTATGCCCAGGAAGGGCCAGAGGCCCTTATGGGCTCTGAAGCTCTGATACCAAGATAAAATAGCACACAGAAAACTCTAATCAAATTCTATATTATGAATCAAGGAAATTACACACATATTTATACAAACAAAAGTCTCAAGATAGGAATTCTATCTTAGATGTACAGTGTGTGGTTGAGAGAATCTCTCAACCACACACTAAACTAGGAGAAACTATATTCTAGCTAATTCCTATTATGTAGGAACAAACTCCTCAAATGGAGAATTAAAACCATAGACAAGTGGTACCTACAAATCCACCACCATCGGGCGAATTTCATGTGCAGAACTTCCAAAAACAAAGAGAGATTCGTGCCTTTCTAAGCCAAATATTCATGTCCAAATAACAATTGCAAACAGTTGCGCTGATTGCGCCTTTCGACACAACTTTCAGATAGAAAAGTACGCCGACCCACTTGTGCTCAGACACACCAATATCTGAGACCGTGAGCCAGGTGTTACTGCAGTCCACCTGCTCCTACAATCACAAAGCTCCCATGTACACGTTAGCCACTCAGGCAATATGCCACCACCGAGCAAGTCCGATCTGCCACCACCGGGCAAACCCGGAACTTAAATGTTCCACCTCCAGGAAAATCCTATAGCCACTAAGGCTCTGTATGTGGTTTCCACAAACCAACACTTTACAGTGAAAAAATATGGTTTTAGGCTGACCATAAACCATTACAAAGTGGTTTTAAGATCACCACGAACTTTCAAATACCTTTAAAAGGCTTACAATTCATACTTCAACATTTTGGAGTTTCTGGGTACATATAATGACCATTACAACAACTGGACTTGTTTATAACATGCTAGGGAGTCTATTCCACAAACCACACTAACTCAAACAAACATCTACTTTGTTGTCCACCATAAACGTTGTTGCTGCTCCTTTATCCCATCTTTTCATAGTTCACATCTTGGGCATCTTTGTCAAATTAATTCTTGGAACTCCATGCTTAACCTGTCATGTAGCAGGGCCAGACCGCACGTTGCTCTTCACACAGGGTCAACTCCAGTGAAGAGATCTCCTCCGAATTGGCCCTCTTATAGTTTCGTTTGTTAGGCACCAACAATCAACGTAGACATCACAAAAATCCGCAATGGACAGAAACAACAAATTTGAACACGACAGTGAAGGGGTTGCTCTCGTCGCAAAAAGTTTCTCTTGGCCTCGTCAAAGTGGGACCTCAACACAGGAGTCAACTGCAACAATCCCAATCTTCCATAAAACACACAGTGGAAAACACTTGCCTACGCGCAGCGAAGCTCCGCCTGATTGAATGGACAAACTAAAAAAAAAATACTCTTTTATTTCGTCAGCCCAGGATGGGCCAAGCCCACGAGGGGCCAGCCCTCAGGGCTTTGATACCAAGATAAAATAACACAACCACTCAAATATATTCTTTTATTTTCCTCGCCTAGGACTGGCCAAGCACATAAGGGGCCAGCCCTCGGGGCTCTGATACCAAGATAAAATAGCACACAACAAACTCTAATCAAATTCTATATTATGAATCAAGGAAATTACGCACATATTTATACAAACAAAAGTCTCAAGATAGGAATTCTACCTTA
Source organism: Pinus taeda (assembly GCA_000404065.3). NCBI lineage: Eukaryota > Viridiplantae > Streptophyta > Pinopsida > Pinales > Pinaceae > Pinus > Pinus taeda. Next base: position 5,549 of record APFE031405386.1, on the reverse strand, counting down.
GACGTACAGTAGTGTGGTTGAGAGATTCTCTCAACCACAGACTAAACTAGGAGAAACTATATTCTAGCTAATTCCTATTATGTAGGAACAAACTCCTCAAATGGAGAATTACAACCATAGACAAGTAGGAATTAATTATTTCTAACTTAAATTAGGCATTAAAAAAAGATGCAAACAATGACACAAAAAATGTTTCAAACTAGAAGTAAAAAAAGGTGCAACAATACACACAAATAAGAGAAAAAAAACATGGCATACAAAACAATACCAAGTTGGGCACAAACAAGGATTCAAAAATGGACAACAAACTAGATGCAAAAAAGGACATACAACTAGATGTAAAATATGATGCAAAAGGGGATGTCAGGTTGGGTGCTAAAAAGAAACAAAAAAGGATGCAAATTAAGATTTCAAATGATGATGCAAAGAATCGTGTAAATTTGAAATGAAAACTTAGGCAAAAAAAAGGGGGGGAAAAAGGATGTAAAAGACATAAACAAGATGTACAATGAGGCTAAAAAATGGTTAAAACCAAGGACGCCATATTGGATGCTAAAAATGATGCATAATCAGATGCAAATTTAGAATCAAACTTAGAAACAAAATGAGAGGAAAATGTGGACACAAAATGAGGCAGAAAAATGATGCAAATTTGGATGGTGAAAATGATGCAAAATTAGACTCCAAAAAAGATGCAAATTTGGACATAAATAATGGTGCAACATTGGACACACAAGTAGACACAAAAAAGGGTGCAAAAATGGGTATAAAAATAGCTCAAAATTGGATGCAAATTGAGATGCAATGGTGGATGCAAAAAGTGATGCAAAAATTGGTATAAAAACAAATGCAAAAGTGGACATAAAAAATGACTCAAAATTGAATGTAACATTAGACACAAAATGGGATACAAAGGTTGACACAACACATGACTTAACATAGGATGCAAATATAGATGGAAATTTGGATGCTCGAAAGGATGTAAAATTGGATGTAGGAAGTTAAAAACGATGCAAAATTGGATGCAGCAAATGATGCAAAATATGGTGCAATATGGGATGTGAAAAAGGAAGGCAAATCAAATGCAAAAGTGGACGTAAAAAATGATCCAAAAAAACATGCAAAACGGACACAAAAATGGATGCAAATTTTTGACTCTAAATCAAATTCAACATATGGTGCAAATATAGGCATTAAAGCAGGTGCAAAACTAGATTTAAAATAGGTGCAAAAATAGAGGAAAAATTAGATGCAAAATTAGAAGAAAAAACTAGTGCAAGACAAGATGCAAAACTTGGTGTAAGACTAAATGCAAAAATCGACACAAATGGATGCAAAATAAGGTGCTAAATTGGATGCAAAATATGGTGTAAACTTGATGAAAATGATTGCACAAAAATGGAAGCAAAGAATGGCACAAAATAGGAAGCAAAAAATGATGAAAAAACATGCAAAAAATGGCACAAAACTAGAAGCAAAACCTGTAACTGCCTTCAGCTCATTTTTATGTCTCTTATCCCTGAGGCTGGCACCAGACGACATTGACTTTTTTAATAAAATTATATGCAAATCTTGGTGCAAAATTGACAAAAAAATTATGCATAATCTAGTGTAAAAAAGGTTGCAAAATCTAGCTTGAAAGAGGATGCAAAATCAATCGCAAAAAAATGACCCTTTAAAAATTGTACAATAGAGCCAGATTTAGCGCGAGGTTTCTCATCCCAATTGTAAACAAAATGCACTATAATTTGGTGCTAAATTTGACACAAATTTCCTGTTTTTTTTTGTAGTGATAAAAAGAATCAAAAGGGATGCTATGATCATGCTCACCTCAAGAGGGAGGTAGTTCCTTGGGTTTTTCAAACACCTGTTGATGATGACTCAACACCGTTTGCAGATCTGGATGAATGTTGACATGGCTTGATTCAATGGCTTGGATTGCATTGAATTGAGTAACTACTCCATGGTGTCCCTTTTTTAAAATATTCTTCATTCTATGCAAATTTGATTATATTAGGAGCACCTTCTTGGAGCCCACAAAGTGTATGAGTGTGCCCATTCTATTGGAAGTTCATATATGGCTCTTGGAAGCACATGGTAATGGGGCCTAGTTTTAGAAGCCATTCAACTCCAAGGACAATGACATAGCCTCCCATTTCAATGGAAAACATGTGTCTCTTAAGGTGATAGTCCCCCGTCAGTAGCTTTATGTTTTTGCAATGACCTTCGCATTTCATGGTCCCCCCATCTGGTATAAGGACTTAGAAATTTGATACTACCCTCACATAATAATGCATGACCTCAACAACCCATTTATGGAAAAAATTGCCACTGTCAATCAATGTCACCACCAATCGATTCTTAATGCATGGAGTGATATAATCGGTTCATCAGGTGTTGTTGTAGTATCTAATATAGTCTCTTGGGGTTCTGATGCATCCTCCCCAGACACTTCAGTGGGTTGGGCCTCATCTTTTGAGCTATTTTTAGTGGCATCAATTTGAAAGAACTTTAGTTCCTGGAATTTTTGGTCAGGGGAATATTTCTCATCATAATAGTAACAGAGTCCTTGTCTTCTCCTTTATTCCATTTTCGTTGGTCACACCTTTTGCACCTTAAGGGTTGGGGTGGGGCCACTAACAAGGGTGAGGCATTCCTTTGATGTCAATGAAGGATAACTAAATTGGGAATTAATAGCAGTTTCTGCATGTAAAGCTTTGTGGCAAGATTCCAACAAAGTAGTCGGTTGATGCATTTTGACATGTGCATAGTGGGCTTCTTTGAGGCCACTAATGGAAAATTCCATATAGAAGGCATCCCCTAGGCCCTCAGTCCGAATGACCAGTTTTTAAAATGTCATGATGTAGTCTATGGCTATACCCATTTTTTTAGCTTCGCGAGATGATCCATAAAGTGAGAGTCCCTGTTAAACAAGCTCAAATGGCTTTAGAGAACATATTCCATGTTGGCTTTCTTGTGTAGAAATTACGATGCCATTTCCGCTACTACCAATGTTCTTGGTCCAAATAAAGAGCTCCCACATTTAGTTTGGTTTCCCAGATATTGTTAGGTTGAAAATATTATTCAATTTGTGCCACCCACACTACAGGGTTAGAATTGTAAAACTTGTGCATGTCAATCTTGGGTGTCTTATTGCTAGAATATTGGTGACCCTCGTGGAAATAATGATAACCCTCATATCGATGGTGGCTATATTCCCCTTGAAATTTTCCATCAACATGGTTCCCCTCCCCCATGAGGCCTTTCTCCTTGATGTGTGGTATGAGGTGTTCCAGGGCCCTTTTAACTGTATCTTCAATTTTGGTGGTGAGGCCTACTTCAAGGCCATCCACTTTTTTCTAGAGTCTCTCCATAGCCTGAGCCCTCGTAGTTACCATATAATGTCTTGGGTTAAAAATTTTGGTTTGCTTAGAACTATTAGGGTTGCAATGGTTGCGAAACAAGGATTTTATTGATGTAGGTCACTTGAAAGCACCTAAGAAAAAATTTGGGGTCATGGGAAAAATGTAAGCTTACGAGTGAATGGTACTACTACGATCAACTTGTCATCGTGAATCATGTGGAATAGGTCTCTTGCAAGCAAAATTTTGGGATCACCATATTCTTTTTTACTTTGATAGGAGTTCTACTCTTATCTGATCAATATTGTGGCGATCAAAATCCCAAAATCTCGATACTACAAAATGTGTAGGAATTTGGCAGTCCCCACTATTCAATACTACAGTGGCAGGCATCCTAGTTGTTGGATACTACAAAATATGTAGGAATTTGGCTATATCGACTGATCAAGACTGTGGCAATAGAAACCCCAACTGTTAGATACTATAAAATGTGATGGCAAATCAACAAGAAGTGACAAAACTATGGCAATAAGGTGTGTCATGTGCTACAAATTGTGATATATTTTAGGGTTCCAACAATAGTACTCGGTCCAATTTTTTAGGGCACTAACATAGGAGGATCGACCGTGCCCTTAGCCATATTACTTGACTACCCTATGTATGCACAAGTAATCTCCCCTAGTATTGTCCTCATTGTATTGTAGCTGCAAGATGAACAACGACTTATTTAAGGTTGATTTCAAGGTAATCTTGGGGGCTTCTAATATACCATAGGTACGTGGAAGTGCAGTCCGTGTAGAAGTGTTGTCTAATACACTATTACTTTAAAGGGTACCAACAAGATTTACAATGGAGTCCAATAGATGTGACTATCTGTTACACAATATTTTGTCACACTTCCCGTCCAGTATTCTGAAGCATCAAAATGAAGAAAGTTGTCACTATTCACCATGAAACATATATTGAAGCTTCCTTGAAGAATAGAAGGAAAGTTTCCCTGAAAGATTTCCTGAGAAAAATTGTCAAAATCCTAGTTTTAAGGATCAACGTGTTTTGCACCACTGGTGACTCATGCTGGTAACTTGTTGTACTCTTCTAACTCAGTGCTACTAGCATGAATTTTTATATAAAACCCCACGTTGAACCTCTTCAGACAGTTTTCCTATAGTGGAGGAGAATATTCTCTTACTAGAAGCCTCGAGAATTGCGAGTTGGTTACATTTGAATAAGGATTAGAGTGAGATCTCCCATTCTTGGTCCTTGATCCTACTCTCATGGATCTTCCCCTTGTGTTGTGGAATCTCTCCCTCCTTTTATGGATCCTTAACTCCCTCTCCTTCCCTATAAATGAGATCCCCACTATCCACAATTGGTTGGTCAATGCTTGGTTGCATTCCTATGTTGAAACTATGCTTAAATGCTACCCATTTTGCTAAGGAGAAGGAGTGCTTGAAGGTCTTGGATAGGACCTGGAAACTCATCCAAAGGAGGCTTCCAACATCAAGGCTTAAGTGGTTTTATTCTTCCCTCATTTTTTATTAATAAATACATCATGTTTTTACTTTCCATAAGTGTGTAAATCATTACTCATTTAGTATGACACTCCTTGATATGTCATATAGTTTATGTTAGAATGAATTATGATATGTATGCCTTTGTTGTTTTTGTTTGATCTTTCTTGCAGGTACTCATCCACAACAACATAAAGAGGATTGAACTTGGAAGTAAGAAGATTGAGGATGAAATCAATGGGCGTTTAGCATCAGAGTGAGGCAGGCCATCTATCTTACTTTGTATTTTTTGACATAAACTAGGAAATTTAGCACATGTTTGTCTAGTTTGTTGCTAGATCTTCTTATAAGACTAGAGAGATCACTTATGTCTGTAGAAGGGATTGTGTGCACAACAACGAAAACCTCCTTTTGTCCTCAAAATTAATGGTTAGTTGTAAAAATTGGATTTAAGACCAAAGCATTCACCAACACACATTTCTGATTCATTTTCTGAACAGACATCGTGGCAAAACCACCAAGAGTCCGAATGAGACCCTAGATATCTATGGAGATATTGATGCACCCAATTCACCTAGAGTTGTAGGTTCTGATATTGTTGAGCCTGAATCCCTTGAAAACCAAGGATTTTAACTTGGCCTTGTCCTAAGCATCCAGCGCCTTGCTTCCCAACCAC